>JAQFXM010004053.1:0-18235 GCA_034693345.1 Entomobrya multifasciata | reverse complement strand
CCCCTCACTTGACCTCAAATGACCCCACACTTGACCTTAGGATTTCAAATTTTTATGAGGTCACCTATAGCAAGTGACATATCATTCGACCCGTCTAAGTGATCTTAGCAAATATCAGCCAAACTTATTACAAATAGCTTCGCCACTTAGCTACTCCTAGCTTGATGGGTTTTTATACTTGTCTTTTTGCGCAGCGTAAAATTAAATGGCTTACACAAAAAGCAATTCGCGGGTCAGTCCACTATTTGAAATATTTGACACAAAGGCATCTTTCAAATTAGGAGCGGCAAAGTTTAAATTTTGAAAATGCATCGAATGAAAATATTCAGATGCAAAATTCATTAAAGTAAATTAAAATGTTGCCGTTTTAAGAAAATTTCGGCGCTGATTTTCAAAAATCGCTTTCAGAAAGCAATTTAATTTTACGCTGCGCAAAATGACAAGCAGGAAAAATAGGAAAGCAGCCGCAGTCAAGATGCTGGAAAGGTAAGTGCGCGCAGCAGTAGTTAAATTATTGCTTTAGCGCTTGCTTTTAATTTCTTAGAAATGATGCAAGAAATGATGAAAGATTGTATAGTTGTCATGCTAAATGTGTATTTTTTATGGCAATTTAATTGTTAGCTTTGTTGTATGTATTTTTATGAAATGCAAATATCTGAAAATATAAATGAATTTTTTTCTATATAATCCGAACTAAAATATTTATAGTAAAATGAGATGTAGTCATGGCTATATTCATATTCATGCATGTGTATACATAATATTAGCTGAAAAGGGAAATAAAATTTAAATGAATTCCTATTGAGACACAAATTGTTCTTTTAATCTTCTTCCAATAATTCTAAAAGAAAGGATAGTTTTTCAAGGTATTCTTCATCCAAGCTATATTCTCATTTTAAATACATATCAATGCACTTCTTACCTTCTATAGCACACATTGAAGCTTAAATTGTGTACATGAACTGATTAATATATTGAATGAGAAGGTAAACCATTTATCAATGATGGTATATGTCGTATGATCGTATGATACTAAACTAAAGCATTAAAAAAGTGTCCAGTACAAAACCAAAACAAGAAAAACAGACAGTCAGTCTCATGTGTTAAGTGTCAAGTGTTCACTTATATATTTTTCAGTGATATTTTTGTTGCAAAATTAATTTAAAAAGAAAATCTTTTTTTCAAATAAATGAAAATAAAATGGAAGAGTCCCGTGAAATGTCTAAAATGGTAGCTCAATCAGTGCTAAAAGCTTGCATATTTACTGAGCTGGAAGAAAGAATACTCAAATCAAGTGATGATTTTGATATAAAAATATTGCAAGCGGAAACTGAAACTGGTCACCTTTTAAACGGCAGTGTTTTTGTTGAAGGTGTGAAAATATTTAGGCAAGTTTTTAAAAGACGCTATCGAGGTGTTCATTATTTAACGCCACAAGTTCTCCTGGAAACAAACATAAATGCTGATAAACACGTAAAGGAATTTTTACAAGAGAATGTTTTAGATGACCAGCAAAGATTACTGGTTGAACAGCTACTTGCCAAACAAATCGAATTGGACCGGAAGTGGATTGAAGAGATAAACAGTTCTAGAAGGGACCTTTATTTGGGTGCAATCAAACAAGACGTTTTAGAATGCTGTCAAGAAAAAATGAGAAAGGAATATTTAAATCTGTACAGTGACTTGGAAGAACACAATATAATGTATATTGAGGAAAATGCGTTATCTTTACAATTAAATGGATGGCGTCAACATTTCGTGAAGGACTTTCAAAACCAAATCCCATTCAGTCAAGAAGAGGATTCCTCTTCAATTGCAAAATTGTCGAATGATTTGTTAGCTTGTTTAAACAATCAAGTATTTGACCCTCTCAGTTTAAAAAATCTACAAAAAGTGCAGAATTTAAGTGACAAGATAAATGAACTGATTGACAAATCAGTAGCAGAGTACACACAAAATGTGAAAAAAGGTTTAAGGAAATTGAAACTTTCAAGAATTCAAGCTATTTTAAAGCTTCATAAAACCAACATGCAAAAGTTTTTACCTTCGGGGAAGGATACCAAATTTGGAGAAAAATCGACTGATGAAATAAACGAAAAGTGTGAAGTTTTTAAGAAATATCAAGACAAGTGCGTGGAATCGCTGGAGAAATCACTTAAAGAAAAAAGTGATTTGACACAAAGCAAATTAGAAAGTTTTAAAATAGAAGTGAACACAGAAATTTCAAAGTTTTTAGAAAATTTTAAAACTATTTCCAAAAAATGCAAGTATATTCCATCCAATAGCTTGGAAAAAATGAAAGATGTCATGGAAACCTGTTTTGGGGAAATAATTACATTGTCTAGTGAAGCCACTAATGATAATGCAGTCGAATCCATAATGAATCTTGTCAAAAATCAAGTAACCATCAAATCCGAAGCAAAATCAGTGACGAATAATGTCACAAATAAAGAAATTTGTAAATTAGTGTCAACATTTGAAAATAATTATACTGATCGTTTGGCTATGCTTATGAAAACGAAGTGTGGTCTGGCTCATCTCCAACGTTTTCACAAATTTGAGTCAGAATTTATTTTAAAACATTTTGAAAAGGAATTTGATGAACAAAAATTTGGCAATATTGGATTGGATTACAAGGAAAAGGTGTTATTAGATTTGAAAATATTTACAGAGACACATTTCAAACAGGTTGTGGGTTTGGTTTGTTCTGCTAAAAAAGGTACAAATTTAAATAATATACAATTTGTAAGTTTAATGTTATTATTTTTTTAATAGCTTGACATGCTCAGAATTTTAAATACTTTTCTTTATTTTTAGGTAATGAAAAGATAATAAGCACCGTACCACCCGCAAATGCTTTAACTCCACTTGCAATAAAGGTGTCACCTTCTGGAATACAAATGGCAAGCACCAATGATTGCTTTATAATTAAAAACGAATTCGGTCAATTGAAAACAAGGCCAAGCGTTGGGTACACTAAAAACGGTCAATTTATTTACGGCGAGGATTTAGCCAATCAACTTAATTTGAAAAATGAAAAGAATGCGGAAACTTATGATCTGTTGCATAATTGGTTGTTATTTGAGTATAATGGTAAATTCCCCAGTTTGCGCAAAATGTTGGAGCCGGAAACTGTAAAAATTGGTGAAAATCAAGAAAAAATTACGGTAGAATTCTTATTAGCATTTATTTTACGAAAACTTAAAATATCTGCGGATATTGAAATGAAGGAGTGTTCTAAAACTGTAGTGATTAGTGTGCCATTTTATTTGTGCAGTGTTGATAGGATTAAAATAAAGGACGCTGCAAAATTAGCGGGATTTTTGAATGTGACTTTGATAAACGATTGTGCTGCTAGTTTGTATGCAGCTTGGCCTAGGAATTGTCAATACGCTGCTATATTTTCTCAAAGTGCTAAGCATTATGTCACATGCTTTCTGTACAAAGCAGCAAGAAAGTATGATGATAATGAAAATATGATTGTTAGTAATGCGGAGATTTACAAAATGCAAAGTTTTAAAACAATTAACATGAAAAAAGCTTTTGGCTGTAAGAAAACTGGAAAATGGATGCTCGAAAATGCATACGAAGAAATGTTAGAAAACGTTGTCAAACCGACGATTAGTGTTGGTATGTTCATAACTTGGGAGAATGAAGATTCCGAAACGACAAATATATTGAAAGAATTTTATAATGAGCTTGTGTTGAATTCGGATGTTGGGGAATTAGATAACTTGGTTTTAAGAGGAACGGCACAGTTATCCAATAGCTTTGCGATACGGGACAAACTTTCGCAAGATATTTGTGTTGGAAGTGAGAAATTTTTAAGTGGATTGTTATTGTCAAAGAAAAGTGCTTTGGAAACGATAATTGCGAATTTAAGATTGGGAGCATGTCGAGTGCCGATTTCCAATGGGAAGGAAATCGGAAACTTATTTTTGACGGGAATTGCGCGCTGTGGGCCATCAGTTGAATTAAGGATACGAATAAATCATGAAGGAATAGTTTTTTTGGAAGGAATAAAATCATATATGGAGATTAACATTTCACCAGAAATTATGAAGTCGCTTATTGAATGGGAGGTAGCAAACTTTACACAGAAGGAGATGGAATATCAGTGGAAACTATTGAATTTATTAGGATGGAGTGATGGTCCGTCTTTGAATGATACATTGTCTTCTTTCGAAACAGTCTGTACTATCGGTTATGGAAATGGGGTTCCAATTGCTACCTCTAGTGAAAATAAATGATATTTGGTGTCGAACTATTAAAGTTATTCAGGTAATAAATTTATAATTAGGAGTTAAGGTATTCTTCATTAAAAGTGCTCTTGTCAGTTCAAAAGTAGGTGTAAGGATGCATTATATTGTAAGGTTGTTAATTTATATAAAGCGGAATTTGATTAAATTGTAAAATTTATTTTGCATTAAAACGTTTAGTATAAATTCACAATGAATATTAAAACTGTAATTTTATACTATACCTTTCATTAAATACATATTTGATTACTATTATATTAACAATGTAATAGCTTACCTAGGATAAAGTTTAACGTCTACTTTTAAATATTTTCTGGGAACAAATGATCGTTTACAATTCATTTACAAGTTTATTCAAAGAGATAATATTCCTAATTAATCTTCGAAAATCGCGTCTCAATGTGCCCCAGCAATTTTACTTTAAACTTGACTGGACGTCATAGTTTTTGCTACGAATAATATTTAACACGACAAATATTCCCAAAATACAAATATTATATTTACCAAAAAAATATTTCGAGACATTTTTGCTGTTTTTTACTTGTCTGGACGTTTCTTTATTTTTGGTTGAATTTGTACCAGAAAATGTGCTTTTGCTGTCTGAATAATGTTATACGTGTTTAAGTAAAGACGTTTCGCTAGTATAGGAACTAATTCAGTAAGAAATGTGAAACACGCTAAGATTATACCTACTCCAGCAATAACAAACACTACAACAATATTTCCAGACATGCTTGCTGCTTTTGGATACTTGATTTCTTCCCATTCATAACTATACATTTCAGTCACAAGTTGTGGCCACCATTCAAAAATACCAGAAGCTTTATAACTTGCAATTCTAGAAATGGTATTTGGATGCACGAGTCCCGACAACATAAACAAATGATAAAAAATAAAATATCTATCAGTTCCAACGTCTGCATTCACACCATTCATTCCAAGCTCTCTGGAAAGTTTACGACACATGTAAAGCGGGAGAACTAGTGCAGATTTATTGCAACTATTTAAATGTTCCTTTAAACCGATCTCTTGTTTACGAAAGAATATTTTCTTAATCTTTTTAACCTTTGTCTTTTCATTTTCTTCACTTGTTAAGCCCTCTATTTGATCCCATTTATTCAACACTATTGCACGAGTTTGAATTATCCAACTTTGAACAGATGGATGTGGTGATGAATGGTTAAATAAAAGTTGGAAACTTGACGAGTCAAATTCGTTTAGTAATTCTGATGAAAAGAATAGTCCATTTTGACCTGTTTCGTGTATTGTATGGCCAAAATTGTCAATTACTAACGAAGTGTTTTCGTTATTAAATGATTCGTACAAAACTACAGTAGTTATTCTAACGTACGTTCGATAATTATCTGCAACAAGCTGATGAAAGGAACTATATGGTAAAATTTCTCTAGGGCTTATTATCCTAAACATGTTATCGCTTTTGTAAGCATTTCCTAAAACTATTAGAGCTAAGTCGATGCCGAGCAAACTTAGTCGTATGTAATTCATCTTTAAAATTTTCGCTGGAAATGAGTCGTCTTGTCCTAAAACACGACGTATTATCATCTCAAGATACAATGATATCGAATGTTGTCGACCGAGCTTAAAGATAAGCGGTGCAAGTGAAACAATAAAAATTGAGAATAGAATCATATACCATGTTATTCTGTCGTAAACGTTTATAAACTCGTTAAATGGCAATTCTAGTAAAGGTTTTTGACCACAACTTATAAATTCGAAGGATTCTAGCTCGTTTTTGACAGTTATTGGTGCTATAAAGTTAAACGTTTCACTACCTGTCATGTCATCTAGGAAATTAGCATTATCATATTCATACACATCAAAATTTGGAGCTGTGAGCTGACCATTAGTACAAAGCATATCACTATTTAAAACGTGATAGGTATAGTTTTGCATAATGGAATGCCACTCTCGTGTAAATCCACTCTGTATACGATCCGTTGGTTTGTTGGAATCCAATTTGCCAAATTTGGACAACTTTTGTGGTGTACATTGCGACATTTGATGATCAAATGGGCTTTCGTTTAAACTCGATCCTGATATTGCCCAACGCTGCTGCTCACTAGTTAATGGAAAGCCAATACCATATGACGTTAAGTATGTCAGGTTAAATTCAGTTTTTGAATTAAGTTTGACTGTATTTCGTTGGGCACAAATTAGGCATACTACAAAAGCGTATCCTAATTCTCGGTGTTGTGTTATAAATGAGTTATTATTTACTCGTTTAGTATTCGTATAGGAAGCAATCATTAGTATTCTTATAAACGTTCCTAAATCTTCTCCATTGAACCCATTAAAAGAATTTTCATACAAACGAACTACTTGTTTCACTTGTAACTCGTTAGTAATTTCGGGAAACACGTATACCGATATAATGGGCCTTATTGCGGGCAACATAATGTCTAATCCTTCCGGCCTTGAACTGGAGTAACGTAGTAAAGGAGGATATACTTCTTCGTGTATTAAAGTGTTTGAAAAAGCATACATTGGATTAGCTTTTTTCATGGGCAGCTCTATTGCAAACATTATTATCCAAGTCCAAGTCTTCAATTGAGCAGAAAAATAAATTGGGTTAAGTTGGACACAGAATGTACTTATCTTTGACAATCGCTTGAATTCGTTAATGTTAAAACCTGTTAAATATTTTGAGTAAGAACACATACTACCCATTTTAGTAATGTTCAATGAGTTGTAATTGTGTGCTATCCATGCTGAAGCTATTTTAAAATATTTGTTACTTTTCACCTTTTTCTCCCAGTTACTTTTTGGAAGTTTAGCCCGAACATACTTTCTTATTAATACGGGAAAACTGGTAGGCTTTATATCAAAACCATGAAAATTATCGATGGATACTAGAACTCTGTCAGGTGCAAGTTGGTCCAACTGGTCATTCAAGGATATCAACGTTTGTCCCTGCACGTAGCCAACAAATATGAAGTGTACAGTAAAAGTAAGAGTATCCATATTAATTGTAAAGAGCATTAAAAATTGCTTTGAAATATAGTCATGCGCACACTTATTTTTGAGCTGGAGTTTGCTAAAATATACCAAGTTTAGTCAAATGTTTTTAAATTGTAAACAGCAATTCTGTAGTCACCACACGACAGTAGCAATCCTTAATGCTTTTCAGCTTTATAACTTGTCAGAATATATTTGGTAAGAACTGATGTATCATTATTCTCTACTTTTGGACTGATTTTTGCTTTTTTGTATGAGTATACCATGATAAGCTTCATAAGTTGTATGTCCACTAGCCTTACTTGTTCATGTAACGAATTCAAATCGATCGTAAAAAAACTAATATCCGGCAAGACTTGTTAGGCTAAGCCAATATAATGAACAGTTGAATTGATTTTTATGGATTATGTAAGATTACTTTATGATTACTTTTACACGCACCAATTTTAGTGAGGGCTTTGTGATATAATTTATTTTACGGTTTATGTTTCAGTGTTCATGTCAAATAATCATAATTTTTATTTCATTAAATTCTTTCTGGATTAAATCGCAAGTATTGGTTTTTACAGAAATCTTGATAAAATTGCCGAATTTTTGAACTTCAACAGTGCAACTCAATTAAATTTTATTTCTAGCATACAAATAAGACCTTATTGTAGTACTGTTTTTTATAGGCGTTTTCGCGTTCTTATGCGAGACACTCACCTAAATATTCGACAGGTGAAATTTTATTTTTGATTGGGTGAGATATCCGCGTAAGTCATGTTTCCAGTTTCAAGAAGCAGTAGCTGCACTATTAAAAACAATTAGCTGATTTAAATTAGCACAATTTCAACCTAGATTGCATTGCTAAATTCTAAAGTGAAAAGATCAATAAATACATACAATTTCATACTTTGTATCTACAAACAAATGCCTACGTGCGTATCACATCATAGAGATTATGAGTTGGAAATAAATTTACCTTAAAAATATGAAAAGCAATTACATATTTCGATAGACCTTAGAACTCATTTCTTTTCTTGTCCTTCATAACTGACAAATATGTGGCATTGGGTTGTTTTTGAGATTTAAGGTAAAACTCAGTCTCGCAGGCATTTGGATGTTCAATATAATTAAACATGCTTTACACTACCTTTAAATCATTGTTGTAAATTACTTATATGCAAGTGCAATATGCACGCCTTTCCAATTTTCGATCCGTTGCATTTTACTCAAAACTGGTATAAGCTAGATTTTTACCCAAAAAGTAATCCTTTTTCAAAGACACAAATGGCCCATACTGATAAATTTTGAATGCCTTATGCTATAATTATGGTAAGATAATTTTTAACATTCGAAAAAATGAAACTTAAGTATATTGATTATCTATACATGCACATGCATTTTCACTAAAAGTTGAGTCGAGTGTAAAATGTAAAAATCTCAAGAGGATTATATTGGCGTTATACACATGCACAAAAATACTTAGGTGCATGTTGGTCGAGAACACTAAGATATAATCCAAAAAAATGTTGAATACATGCATCCCGTAAAAAATATGTATTTGAAAGCATTCATTATCACAGGTATATTAGGTCGCTAAAAATCTAAACCAAATTCATACTATAAGCAATTTTATCACATCAGTTCACGTTTCGAAGTTGACCATCCTACACTGCTTTTCAAAAACTTAGAAATATAATTTTTGAAACATTATCATAAAAATGTACTTTTCAAACGTTGTGCCTTGTGTCCTTTTAACACAGTTAATATGTTTTGCTCACTCCCAAACTCCAGACGAAGAACTACAGCAGTTAGCAGCATTCCGAACACGAGCCATCGCTCGTATTTTCTCGTTTATCCAATGCTTGCCGAAAACTACCGACTCTATCTCCAACCTAGACGCAGCCTCCCAAGAACTTATTGAAATTCACCAAACCTTTGATCCCGAAGACCATCTCAGTGAATACTCTAATCTTACCGAAATCCAGCAACTAATTTCCTACGTCAACCAATTAAACTGTAACGGCACACCCTACAATCTTCCTTTTCAACAAGATGGTCCAAGCATTTACAACTTCCAAATTACCCTTAAAGTGCTCTACCAGAACACAGACAACTGGCCCTTATTCTACAACACATCAGTATGGCTAATACACAGAGTAAACACCGCCCATTTATTCTGGGCATTAAATGTCATCGCCCCAGAAAAGTTCTTTGAAACAATAACCGTCCCCTCCGCCGTTGAAATATTTCCACAACTTTACATTCCAAAAGAATGGACCTACGCTGCAGCATCCGGTCAGCTATCAAAGTATATCTCAGACAATCAATTGTACTACTGGACAACCGATCCAGGTATAAACGAATTTCACACCCATTTTCACATGGACAACGCAGTTTGGTGGGATGAACGTGTTTATGGTACATATATACACAGACGTGGAGAACTCTTCTTTTACATGCATCACAACATAGTAAACAGATACAATGCTGAGTTACTTTCTCATGGATTACCTGAAGTAGAACCTTTAGTATTTCAACCCGAATATCGTATTCCATTTGGATATCAATCAGATATTGTTAACGTTGATTTTGAAGAATTTCCCTCCAGACCAGATGAACAACTGATTGGTCAGTTTAACGCAACAAATCTTAAATTGAGTGACCTTCAGACAGATTTCGAAAGATTGTCGCAAGGTATCGTAGATGGCTACTTGTTGGATCCTAATGGGAATCATATTTCGATTAGAGATTTTAACGGAGTTAATCTTTTGGGAGAGACGCAAGAAGCGTCAAGGGTATATTCGGCTAATGTTAACTATTATGGAACTTTACACAATTCAATACACCAGCTTCTCAGATCGCCCCTAGCAGATTCAAATATACCTTATAATAATGTTCCTGGAGTACAAGCGCATCAGGTACAGTATATATTATTCACCGTATAACTTATCTAGTGATGATGAACAAAATTCCAAATTATTTTATGAATTTTAGACATTTTTAAATTAATGATATGTTTATATTTATATTTCCGTTTAGGAAACAAGTATGAGGGACCGAGGTTTTTATCAAATTCATAAAAAAGTGGACCTTTTATTTACAAACTATAAGAAGACACTTACAGAACCATATACTAAGGTAAATATAAATGAATAGAAATACTTAAACGACTTAAAAAATATTTTTGTGGTAAATTTTGAATCTAAAATATTTGATTGTGCTATTTTAGGAGGAACTAGAATTTTCGGGAATATCCATTTCGAAACTTGAAATAGTTAATGGACCACGTATCAACCCACAAGACTTAGAAATACGATTGAATTCAGGCGGAGGTTCAGGTTCTGGAAACCAGCAACAACAGGCCATTATATTGACAACGTTTATGCAAAACCAAACATATGATATTACTACAGTAGCAAGGCCTTGTCGCACAGTTAGGGATCCTCCAATATTGGCTTACGTGAAAACCCTAAATTATCAGCCATTTAACTTTGTAATTACTGTACAATCTCGAAGACCTCAACTGGCTTATGGAATGGTGAGAATATTTCTGTGGCCGGAATATATGCAGGATGGTACAAAGTTGGAAGGAGACGAAGCTCATATTCGAGCTATTGAGCTAGATAGATTTAGAGTACGTTTGGATCCATTAAAGCAAACTGTTATTAATAGATCGTCATTAGACTCTTCATTTACAAGGGTGGAGCCATCTCCGGGAATCAAAGCATTGTATAATGTTAGACCTGGTTGTAATTTGCTTAGGAATCCGGCAATTAGACGAGCTTGTGCGTTTCCTAATAACTTGCTCATTCCTAAAGGGAATGCTACGGGAGTACCGTTTATACTGACTGTATATTTAAGTGATGAGACTGATATGGGAGAGGTGGAGGAATACCCACATTATCCAATGTGTGGTGCATTGAAAGGGTTACCTTTTCCGGATAAGAGGTCAATGGGATTTCCTTTTGAACGGCCTGGAACAAATTTTTCGATTACAAGTTTTCCAATGGGGGTTGGGTTTGCTTCAGGAGGGTCTCAGGTTATGTTGAACATAAAACAAGTTAGAATTTTGATTCAGCATAGTGAATAACAAGGCATTTGGCAGACTTATTTTGGTTTATAATTTAGTATTAAGTTCAATTGATTAGATATGTTTATCTGTTAAGCATTCATTAACTGTAATAATGAAAATAAATATTTAAGGTATTCTTTTCTAATGTCAGCTTTAAAAAAAGTATACTTTATTAACATAATCGAGGTTCTTAAAACTATTTCGTAAAATCTAACATGCATATAAATATTTGCAACTTAATATTATATATCTCGTAGACAATTAATTCATAAAAGTCTTCATAAATCAAGAGAGCATTTAATATTTTTGACAAAATATCAGATAGTATCGTGAAAGAACTGTGAATTAATATTGAGAAAATAAATTGTTATTTTGACATGTGCATTCATTTTGATAAGTAAAAAATACCTTTCTATCGCTTCAGCTTTACAATTTGCACTAGTTTATTTGCCTGTTCTATTATTTTTGAAGTTAAAGGAGAAACGACATTAGAGTTCACAAGATTGTCAATGTTTAATGCTGACCCCTGTTCTACTAACTGGAGTAGCAATACAATTACAAATTAACTGACTAATTTACGGCACCAAAGTTATGACATAAAGTTTCAGTTAAGAACTAAATATAGAAATAGATCGAAATCAATATAGATCTTAACCAAATAAAGACTAAAAATACAAAAAAAATTATATATCTGTTAAACAATATTCTCTTCCGAAATTCTAACTGATTGGTTCGTGAGTATAAAGTACGTGAAGAATTGTATTTAAAAAATATATTAAGTAATACTTAGGTTAAAAACAAATGGCCACGTTGATCAAAAACGAGGCAATAAAGTATACAAACAAAAATTGAAATCCACGTTTACGACAGTTTGATTTAGTTTTCTGGTATCAAGAATTGCAGTTCAAATATGTTTACATTACAAACAAATAATAAAACAAACATCTTTACAACATTTAATCACGTATGTAGCTTTAACACGAAACGATAAAATAAACTAAAATTGCATATCAATTAATATATGTACCCACAAAACAATTTCCAGGCGGAGGAGGGGATAGTATACGCACAGTGTCCAGTAATCCTGTCACTTCATGATCAAACCATAAACGATAGAGCATAAAGTAAAAACCTATTTTCCAATATTGATAGATACCCACGAGCACTATAATTTCGTAGACGAAAAATATGTAGTTTATCATTTTCGACCAATTACAATACTTGATCGCTTTTAGTTTTTCTTCAGGGCTCTGTAAGCATTTATAATATGATAACAAATTATACATTTGTTTGCTTAAATCAGTAACCTTAACTAATATAAAGAGTGTAATTATCTTACCTTCTTGCAAGCATGTATTATTAACAAAGAAGAATAAAAGTGAATTAAGGCTGCGATATCTCGTAAGGTCAACCAAAACCATTGCTCAGTTGTCTCTGCTGTAGCCCAGTTAGATTCTGATCTCGTCAAGTTCCAATGTATTTCACACACGGCAAAATACAAATAAAGACTTGATAATATCTGAAATGTTAAAGAGTTCAAACGTTTTTACTTCAAATCATGAAACTTAATTGAATAATTTTCAATGGTAGAATAATAAATAGTAAACATTCATACAAACTGAATAACTCCAACACAGTAAGCACGTCGATGGTTGTCTCTCAGAAAATCTCTTTCGGCACGACAGAATCCTGGTGGTGTATAATTGTTTTCTTGGTCCATTTTAGATATTAAAATATAATTAAAATAATATACTTTTCTAGACACACTTATTTTTACGGACTACAGACAATTTTTACAATGCTGCTGGCTAGCTGAACACAAACTAAAACGAGAGTCTCAGTGTCGCTCAAAATGTTCAGAATGATTTCTTAAATTTGAACTTTATCTGGTCATGATAACAAATTAGAAATGATGCACCAAAACATGAATCACTGAGCTGAGGTTGCTCATACTATGAAATCTTGATGTTCTGCGTGATAACAAAACGCTCGTTTTAGTCCCTTTTCAGACATCAAAGGGCTTTATTCATTGCATTTCAAGTATTACTGTACGTACTTACAGAGAAGTGCATACATAGACTATTAATGCATTGAAGACGTAGCGAGCTTAGTATGCATAAAAGCTCATATTAAGTAAAGCACGTATGTCTTGGTTCATTATTTTACTGCTCTAGCAGGTTGTATGACTACATTGTAAATATAATTGACATTTAGTTTAAGACAATGCATACATAACGTCCAATATCATATGTTTACCATTAAATGTGTGTTTTGGCAATAAAGGAATGTGAGACCTATAACATCTTGTTGGACAGTATGTGTATTTAAGCCTACTTCATACATACATACCAACAAATATAACCACTTACAAATTATTTTATACTTCTGTTTGATTTTTTGATGAATCATTATTACTTACTTTAAACTCATAAGTTCAAATAAATAGATCTAGTTGTGTTTGCATTAACATTTCAATCTTAGTCTAAAGTAAAAGTATTAGCTAAGTGTATAAAGCAATTGTTGCATGTAATTTTACAAGTTAAATCTGGTTTTTTAACCTAAAACATTCCTAATGTTGGACGATAAAATGTTAGGATAAAAACTATGTAAAAAATAGGGACATGAAAATAATTCCTAAAATAAATTTACTTTATATATTTGTCTTAAAACTTACTGTTACGGTATCACCTAAATCAATAAAAGCTTAAAATATTAATAGAACGTCAAATATTCTATCTACTAGATTACTAGCAGTACCCCTGCAAAACTCTTTATCGATTGGTAGAAATGGATGGTAATAAATTTTGATGGTTTCCAATGCTCTCGTTTTCTTTTTAATTACTAGAACTCTTTCCTCATTGAAACGGTTTTACAACTAGCATACATCTCCTTTGATTTCAGTACTAGTTTTTCAGTTAAACTTTCTGACTGTTCCCAAAATTTTGAAAGGACTGTTAAGCCAAAGAAAACTCCTAAAGCCACTATTGTCATTACAGTGCAAATCATAGCGTACAAAAACCACGGTACGCTGTGAAACGAATTTATTATCATCCAAACACCCAATACCGTTCCCCAAAATGATGCTGTAATTGCAAGAGTAAGACTTTCTTGAAGACTTGCCCTAGTGTTAATTCAAATTATAGTAAGATGCATAAACTGGAACAAGCTATTCTTAAGTTCCGCAATATTAGATATTTCGGATAAAACCATGTTTTGGAACTGTTTTTGCAGTAAATCCACAATAAGGAACAAAAACATTACAGCTAAAGAAATCGATCTGGCACACTCAAAACCACAACAAATTGGGAATGCTCGCAAAATCAAAATAACAGCATCGGTCAAAGGAGAAGTATTTTTAAATCCAGGGTCTCCTAACAGGTCACCAAAAATAAAGTAGAAGGGATCAATTTTAAAAAGCGCTGTAGTAAGAAGTGCTATAAATGGTAGAGGAGGTGCAGCGGTAGCAATACCAAGTAGCATTAGATCCATCATTCCTATATTTCTTCCTTCTGTAAAATAAATTGGTAATTTTTTTAGTTATTTTGATATGCAACAGTAAAAATGGGTTTAGAATACTTACGTTTCTTAGGATTTTCTTGCATTTGAATCAACGCGTTATCTCCTGCCATAGTTTCTGGATGTCTCACTACTAGAATTACTACAGCAATTGGAATAGACACTACAAAAGCACAAAGACTATGTAATGCAATTACTCCAATATTGTAGTTTGGTCGGGGAGATATGAAAAGGTGTGTAAGTATACAATAAAGACAGCTTGCTATAATGACGAGACAAAGAAGTAAAGAAAAAATGTAGAAATTTCTGGATGACTTGGTATTAGTGTGCTGAAATTTTTGGTGTTTAAAATTCCAAGTGATTGGATGCAAAGACATGTAGGAAAATCCAATTTGATGGATACGAAATGCAAGATTTTGAACTTCGGACAACATTTTGTGGTTTTGAATTTGAACTTGATGTTTTAAAATTGAGTTGGTACAATTTATAGGTGGTTAGGACGAAAAGTGTAGTACGCAACTGACTAGAATTTTATTTGGGTTACGAAGTAAGTATAAAAAATTGATGCCACGAGTACCAGTTTTTTCATTTGACCTGGAAATTGTAATATGTTTTTGTGTTTTTAAGAAATAGTTCCTCTTATAAAACGCAAAAAATAGATGACATGAAAAAAAGACACAGATATAGATATTTTTGCTGCGATGTATTCTTATAACGCAAACGGTGATTCCATGAATATTGTGAAATAATTATTTTCATGTTCTCCATATAGACGGAATCTCATAAAAAACTTTTGAGGTACTTTATCTTTTAGGTCAGCGTGATATAAGTTTTAAACATAAAGTTTTATTTTATAATGTTTCCAAATAATAAATTATGCAACAAGGCGTGGCGCGTGTAGTGACCAGGTATTTTGAAATTGCTACTACAGTTATAACATAAATTTGGATGTTAACACTGAAAGTAAACTGTATTCTGGTATGCTTAAATATACAGGACAGATATACGTTTATATATTTTTAACGCATGAACTTTGCTCATCTAGGTGAAGGCTTGTGTATTGATCGCATTACTTTTCGTTGTTGTAAGAAATATCTCGCTATTCGTAGAATAAAATGTTTTAAAATCTTTACTATTTCCAATCGAAATTCTAGAAATAAGCATGCTAAACCACTGCATAAGCCAATACCTAGCAAGTTAAACAAAACTTGTATATTTCCCGACATTCTTGCAGCTGTAGGTGGTATAATATTGGTATTTGTTAGCATACCTGTTGTGTTTAAAAAATTAGGCCACCACTGTAGTAAGCCTGATTCGAATATCATAGAAACTCGCTGTATTAACGATGTTGATAATAATCCTTCGTAGTGGAAAACAAGTTGGGGCATATTGTATGCCGTTATCCCAACATCAGAATGTTTGTCAAACTTTCTTAACATTTTAGAAATACTTTGACCCATGTAACCTGGTAGAATCCATGCTGTCTTACTGCAATTTCGTAGATCATCTTCAATAAGTTTGGTTTGTTGTTTCCAAAATTTGTGTATGAGCGGGTGATTGCTTTTTGAAAACAAACAATTGTCGTTCCTTACAACACCTAAGTTTACGAGAGGGTTTATGACTTCCATTTGTTCAACAAATATAGCATACGTATGAGGATGTAGACGAGTTTTACTTAAAAGGTTTGCTAACATCGGTTTCATTTCTGCAGTTGAAATTTTCCAATTTGCCCAAGTTTCACTTTTACCAAGTGCAAGCCAATTACCCTTGTAACCTATATCTATAGTGTTATTAGTTATGCGCTCAAAATCTCCACTTCCTCGAAATCGCTTCGTTTTAAGTATATAGTTTAGCATCCAAATCCTACTATATATTTTGTAATTGTTTTCTAGTAGCTCATCAAGATGATAAAATGGCATTCGATGTTTCGGTAATACAATATTGTACATATTTGTACATTTAAATGCATTGCTTATCACCAAACCTGCAAGAAGTATTCCACAAACAACAAACCTTAAGCATTTTATGTTGATTAAGCTAACTTGAAATGGATTGCCTTGTTCAAGCAAAACTTTAACGATACACAAAAGTTGAAAACTATGATTTTCTCCTTTAATGTACTTTACACTTACAAAAAACACTACTACAAAAATAAACATTCCTTGCCAAACTGCACTCTCAAATACAGATATAAACTTTAGCAACGAAAACGATTCAACTCCTTTGGAACCACAACTAATAAAACGAAGTATTTCAAACGTATTATTAATTTCCATCGCTGAGCTGTAATAATTGCTATGAGTATTTGTAAGTACTCCTACAAGTTTTAAGTATGGTTTTATATCTTTGTAGACAGGGTAGCTTAAAGTTATAGGTGTATAGTTAGTAATGTTACCAAGAAGTTCCATGTAAATGGAAGCGTAAGCAAAAGCAAGCATTTGAATGTTATCCGAATATCTGGTTTTTATTTGGCGAAAAGACTTCAGCGGATTCTTGATTAGGGTAGCTTCATTTAATGCAAAGTATTTTATTTGTGCTGGCAAACTGAACTGAGTTCCTCCCAAATTTTTAAGTTCTCCAGGAAATGTTGCCAACCTTTGAAATTTTTTGAGGTGTTTAAGGTAATCTATTGAAATAGTTTTCAAATTTATTTTTATGACAAGTAACAAGTTTGGACATTTGAGGCACGGAAATATGATATCAAGTTTGTGAATGCTACATAATTGTTCATTTGAAATGCTTGTGAAACTATTGTACGGGTTGCATTTTACGTTGCCTAAAATCTGAATATCAGTTGTAGCAGAATAATGAGAACGGTTTCTATAAAATCTTCGACTTTTTCCAGTTATCAAAGATAGATAATTCGCTACATGATTATTAAGAGATTTTGGTTTAACCTCAATTAAAATATTTACATTGGGTCTTAAACTTGGCAAAAAGTGAAAAACTTTGTCTCCCACGTATTGAAATATATTTGTAAATTTCCCAAGTTGAAACATGGCTTTAGGCATAAGCAAATCAATGTGAATTTGGCAATACCAGGGTTTCGATGCTGGCACAAATATGATGGGATCTAATCCCACACAGAAATCGTTGTTGAAATTGGCAGGTGTTAGCGCAGTGTAAAATTTGGAAACTGGGCAATCGTGTTTAATGGCATGAATATCTTGGGTTTCATCTACTTCCACAGAAAAATTACCCCAAAGGCTAGACAGCATTGGTTTAGGAATGCCAATGTACTCAGTGAAATTGAATGTTTTATTGCTTTTTGAAGTTTTATATTGTCGATCAAATAATGCAAATTCAAATTGCCGGAGAATCGTTGGAACTGGAAAGCCTTGTTTTACATCGGCACCTTGAAAATTGTTGATTACGATAAGACACTTATCCGTAACAAAATTTCTTAAAATGGAATACAAATTGT
>JAQFXM010004052.1:0-18235 GCA_034693345.1 Entomobrya multifasciata | reverse complement strand
GCGTACCAAAATTGATATATTTCACTATTTTTCAAAGCTCTAGCCGATTTAGTGACCTGGTCATATCCTCGTAAGTCAGTGAGTTCTAGTGTTCCATAAAAAGATTTAAAAGAATATCAGTATTATTTTGTTTGCAACCAGTTTTCTGAAAACGTAACTCAGAAACCTTTGAATTGGTTGATTGTAATAATACTATATAAAATAAACACAAAGAAAAAAGCTATAATTATTAATAAATTTGGTATTTAGTTTTTTAATGATATTTTGGGCCATGAATATTTTTGGTTTTGGTCAAATAATAGCTTTTCGTGTTAAATGCTTCATTTTTTTTAACCTAAATGTAAAATTTGAAGCTTCCATCATCATTTCGAGTTTCTATTTCAGTTTTAGTGTTAATTCAAATTGGATTTGAATAAGGTTTATGTTCGAAGCTTTAAAAAAACCATATTATTGAAAATAATGGACACACGATGCTTAATGTTTTGCTGCCAAGTCTAGTTATCCAACAGTTTGAAAGAAATAGTTATAAATTTGGTAAGTTGTTTTAGATTTAGCAAATGTCCTGGGTATAAATAGGAATTTAATTTAATTGAAGCACTTAATACAAATGTAGTGTATTTATGTTATGAAGGTGTAACAAATTAACTAAACTGATGAATAGTTACAAGATTTGTTTTTTATAGTTTGTAATAATACCATATAAAGAACACATAAGGTGAAAACTATAGTTTACTAATCTATTTGGTATTTAGTTTTTTAATGATTGTATTCTACTAAAAGGAAAATATTTTTGTTTAGTACTATAATAGCTTTTTGTGCTAAATGATACCAACTTGAAACCGAAAACGTAAAATTTGGAATTTCCATCATCTCGAGTTTCCATTCTGGTTTTAATAATATTTTGAATTGAGTACGAATACATTTATTGTTCGAAGCTTCTTGGTAAACCATTTTATTGTAAATAACATACGTAAAATGCTAAATTGGGAACACCAAACCGACTGATTGGGAACACGGCTGGGAATTTGCCGAGTCCATAAAAACGGACAAGTGTGTAATCCTGTACACCTCGAAAAAGTGTAACGATGGTGATCGCTATACTGACAGCTGGCGTGTTGACCAGGACACGCCTGAACATGACTCTGGCTATCGCGTTGGAAGTTTCCACGTTTGTAGCCAGGAGTTGGGAGGTGGGCCCTTGCTTGATATCGACTTTTTCTCAAGAACTTGGAAGCATCAATTTGAACCAGCTAAAAAATTGATCCAGTTCAGAAATTTATGTGGCTGTCGCAACATCCCACACGAACTAACCCAAGGTACTTCACAGATTGGCTCACTCAACAACTACGGAAATGGAGTGGCAGTTTTTGAAAAGGAGCACTGCGAACCTCCATATCTCTACGTTCCCCCCGGTTTGAACATGGAATCCAAATACTTGGCAAATTATAGTGGCGGTTACCTGAAAGATCTGACATTGCGTTCTTTTTATCCTATGGGTACAGTACATTGTGCAAAGTAAGTGCGAACATGACACAACAATGATGATAGAAAATTGGAATAATCTTTTGAAATGAATTTAAAATATCTTATTATTATTCTCAGGCTGGACGCATCCGTTACAAGATTCGAGTTCAAGAATGATACAAGAACGGACCCCGCATTGGACTTTGAGAACGTTGCCATGTCTATTCGAAACAACGGCAGTGCAAAGATCACGCAAGACTACACCGCGACAAAGAGGGCCAAGGAAAGTGTGGAAATTACCAAAGCAAAGGGTTGGTCGGGGGTACACAGTGTGGGATGCTGGGTGGCAGCGTTGAAACTTTTGTCTCGTACAACGTTCCATTGATAGCATCAGGGTCAGTGAAGATTAAAGTTGAAAGAAACTACCAATGGACAGACACTCATTCCACGAGTGACTCGGACAAGAGAACTTCTGAAACTGAGGAAACGTACTCGATTCGTCAAGCAATTGAAATTCCACCTTGTACGGAGTACAAGGTCAACAGTTTCATCAAAATGGTAAAGAATTATACCATTGAGTACACTGCTTTTGCGAGATTGACGGGTATGGCGGGAGATACAAAAATGGGTAAGAGGGAGCTTAAAATTAATGTGGGGCCGGGAATGGATTATATTAGGGATATTGATGAGCATACTATTGAAGTGTCGGTAAAAGGTCAAATGTTTGCTACGTATGGGGTTAAAACACTTATTGTTGGGGAAGGTCATGTGATTGAGGGTTGCATGAAAAATACGAATGCATACGTAAACGGTCGTGCGCCTCCTATTGCTTTTGAACTGCCTATTCATAAGGTGTAATGGGAGAGTTAAGTGCTAGAATGATAAGCTGAGGTAATTAAAAAACCATTAATGGGATATAGGTTGCGTTAACTTTACTGTTAGAATTAACGGGGTACATTTAGTTTTTACTTAAACAATATAATTTACATGCACTTTAGTTAATTGGGTAAAAAAATTGTGACGTGTACAAGAAGACAAAAAGTAATAAAAATTTTGGTTATGGGAAATTGCTACATATTTATATTGCCTGTTTCTTGCCATCCATAAATACATTAATGATGTGGAACTCTAAAGTGATCATATATTCCTTAATTTCATCTTGTCACTAAAATGTGCATGTAAATTTTTTATTAATGACATTCCTAATGAGAAAAAAATGTGCCCAATGACTTTTAAGTTGTGCAACTACAATAATCAGTTTTTAATAGTCAAATGTCCTCTGTTTTGAAAACATCATGCACAGCAGTAGTGACGCAATCAAAATCAATCATGCCATATATACATAGCATTTTTTCGTTACTAACCATCTTTTTGTCATTTTTGCTTGATATCATGTACATACTTCGAGTTTTTTGAGATTCGTAGACCAATTATGACTTCATAAATTGCAATGCACAAGATCATAGTGTAATATATTCCTGTTAAGGGGGAATTGACCCATAGCCCCAACAGAGCATAGCAGGTGGAGTTTAGATAGGCAGAGAAATGCAGCGCACACTCATACTGCTTCACTCTAATTATCACCCGTGTCTCATATTTTACTGACGCTTCTATTTTTGATTGGAATTTAAAACTCTTTCCCGCTATTTAACCGTGAAAAAGTTTGGATAACTTTGTTCAGAATACTTGAATTATATCAGTAATTCAACTTTCAGTCAAATCCCCATTTTATTTTTTTAGTTGATGCCCTTCAAAGTTGCACCATTTACTAGTAAATTGACTGTTCACTGAAAAGGCATCAAAACAAAAAAGGATTTAAATAATTACTCAAAATGTGACCTGCCAAATAGCCACTCGCTTTCACTACAAAAATTACCTTTTTGTTTTAATTAAACGATCTTAAATTATTAAAGAAAAGAGCGAAAGAAATGATAGATGCCACCCATTGGTAGTTTTTATTTGCTAGTTAATACCGTACCGTATTTGGCGAGCTCACGCATACATGCTCTATCGGGGCCTTGGACTCCAAATGTTAATGCCGGCTTAAATTAATTGAATTATTTTAGTATTGTATTATTTCGTGTAGTTTAGGGGAGTTGATGGTCACAGCCTAGTCTTCTTGGCAATTGAGGACCCATCTCCTATTCCGGAATCATATCTTCTTCCGCAAAATATAAAAATAAATAGTTAACCAAGTACTTTTTTATTTGTTAAATTATAGCAGAATTATCACAAAAACAATTTGGGTAATTAAAATCAGCTGATTGTTGGACTTCGCAGCAAAGTGGGGGCGGCTTGAAAGGTATGGTAATGATAATAAATATTTTAGCTAAAAATAAACAAGCAGGGAAAATGAGCTAACCTATTTCTACATTACAACTGAAAACGACTTTAACTAAAAATTTAATACGAAATAACTTTTTAAACCTAAGTTGATGTCAATGAACTTGTTATGCCGCTTATTATAATGGTTATTGTCATCTAAAAAACCAAATAAAATCTTTTTTAAATTTTGAATTTAAAAAACGATTGAAAAAAAGAATAATCTATTAAGGCTCACCCTTAAACACTTAGTTATAATTAAAAGGACTCCTTGATTAACATTTTTGAGATCACTTGAGGATGGAATGGATGGTGGACTCTTTTAAAGTTTCCTAATTTTATTTCAAATTTCACCACAAAATAAAATAGATTTTAATTGTTAATTAGCAAATTCATAAAATTATTTCACCATCGCAACCACACAGGTTTTTAAATTAATTATTACGTAGGTTTAATTTACCTGTTTGCTGAAGATGGTTCAGGCAGTTTTGCGTGTAAAACTGAGCAGCTGACATGACTATTTGACTGACTTTGCTGTCATAATTGCTACTGAATTGTATTGAAATAAAGATTGGCATATTATTGAGTATGATTTATTTTTCATGGAAGTTTACGGTACTGCACTAAGAAAATTTAATAGAAGAAAATTGGAGACTGTTTTAAAAGCGTATAATAGTTTTGAATTTCAATTATTTTAATTGTTGCTTTGGTGGTAATACTTTTTTGTATTTATTGTTCTGGATGTCTTTCACTTAAAATATTTTTTACAACTTTTAATTTATTTGCATATTGAGCAAAATAAATGAAATTAAAATTTTTAAATTTGACGTCAGTAAAATTGCGGACAGAAGCTTTCGATTGGGTTTGTAATTGTCTTACATGCTTTTCAGTGTATTAAGTGGATCAGGTCCACAATCTTGGATTTTTTTGTGCGGGTGTTTGACCATCGTTATTTTTGGCGTGAATATCAGCACCCATTTCAATCAGCAATTCTTTCACTTGCTTCCTGCTGCATAAATGTAGCGGGGTGTTTCCTTTGTTGTCACAATCGTTTACTTGAGCTCCCTTTCCAATCAAGTACTTGACTACTTCAACACATATATCATTCCATCCTTCAGCAGCAAAATGGAGGGCAGTTCTGTCCCATTTATCTTTAGCTTGTACATTTGCTCCATTTTCCACTAAAACCTCCACTACAGATAACCTTACATGTCTTGCTGCATAGTGTAGAGGAGTCCATTCATATTCACCATGAGAGTTGGGATCTAATTTCAATGACAATAAGTAACGGACCATCTCCACTCCTCCTTTCCACGCTGCAGCCACATACAGCAAGTTCCAATTCCACTTATCTCTCGCATTGTAGTCAATACCACGTTTTACAAGTTGCTGCAATTCGTTCAAATCGTCTTTCTTAACTGCATGAAATAGTAAAGATTCTTCCCACCTATCTTTCATGCTGATATTCATTCCAGAAAGGTTCAGTAGCAGCTCCATCGTCTCTGGCAAAAGTTTAATGCGTTCCATGATAGTCCGCAGTGGATCTTTCCATTTCTCCTTTTCAATAAATAAATACCCAGCTTTGCAGTCCGTCAGAAGAAATTTAACTAGTTCATGGTAATCGCTGGGTGACATGAACATTGCAGCATGCATGGCACAATTCATTCTACTTTTATCTACAGTTAGATCTGCCCCAAATTTAACCAGTATTTTAAATAATCTCACATCTAAAAATACTGTACATAAAATATCCGGAGTTTCATGAATCAAAGTGGCGTCCTTGCTTAGCAGTAAATTCAGAATATTTTCTCGTTTCTCAATGCTATTCTGCTGCTCCATAACACATTGTTTCAAAAGCTTTTGGTTTTTAAGTGAAACTTTGTCCAAAAAATACTCCACAGCTTCAAAATTGGCTTCTTCGACTGCTTGTTGTACCAACGTGTCCTCGTTAAATGCGTTAATTTTGTCCATGTCTAATTTAAGAACTTCTGTCAAAAGGTGGATGCATGCATGAAACAAGTGACTGGTTGATTTTTTGATACATACTTTTAGAAGCTCATAACTGTTCTCATCTGTGAAGCATGTATGAGTCCAAGTGTTTTCCCACTTGGTCACCGCTCCACTCAGCAAATTGAAAATATTAAACAAATTATGCTGACAGCATGCACACATAATCGTAATGACTTCCTCGTTTGAAAATAAAGATAAAGTGTGGGAAATTTGGATCTTTATCTCTTCACGAATATCATCAATGCTAAATAAAGAATCGAAAAAACTCATAATCACAGGGTACAGGAAAAAGTATTCATAGTCATTGTCATAATTTAGGTACACCGGACTTTTCTTTTGGCATCGAAGAAGCAGCTGGCACATTGATATGTTTAACTGATTAATTTCTTCACTAGAGGACAAACTTTTACTCTGTATTTTGTCGAAAAAGTGTTCTGCAACGAGATATTCAGCAAATGTACGATGGATAAACTCCAAAGTTTCGTTCGATAGTTTCTGGAGAATTCCAGCTTTGAGCATGACAGGCCGTGTCATAAGGCTGTCAACGTTGTCAAACTGACTCTGTTTATGAAAATTTTCTGTTGGGAACAGCAGCTTGAGTGCATGCCAAATATGAACTAGTTTGACCTCATCAATCTCCTTTCTGTTGCTTGAAACCAGATAAATTTTATTTTCGATAAAGTTTTGATACATTCCTGATATTTTTAAGGGGACATCGTCCGATCTGCTTCTTTTTATTGAGTTGAATGCTACTTTCTCTGAATATACCTCCGCGATGAGCTGACATAAAAGCGGGATTCCTGCTATTTCTTTGTAATTTTCTGTAAGTGTTTTGTTTACGACTTGCAGACATGTGGTGGCATAATTTCGAAGTGAAAGCTGGTCAGAAGAAAGATTTTTATTTTGCCAATACTGCACTAAAAAGTCAATTTGGTTTTGCTGGTTAAATGACAAAATATCATACGCAACCACGCCCAGACTTTGCTCCAGTTCTTGTCTCATATGAGGTCTTGATGTGATGTAAATCCGGACTGTTCGAAAGTTCGTTATGAGGAATTTGAACACCCGTTTCATCCAATCAACTTTGTCGGTGGGAAGTTCATCAAACCCATCAAAATATATTTCAACTTGAAGGAGCTCAGCTTTAACCAACTTCAAAAGCAACTTCAAACTTTGTTGAGGGGAGCCAACGTAGCTGAGCACATCGGTTAGTTTTATTTCCAGTTCCATGTTGGTGTTTGTGGTATCTTTAAACAAATCATTGGCAAACTTTGTGAGTTGAATAAAAACCACTATTCTCCCAGTACATTTTGCAGCCAAGTGACGAGCAATGCTAGCAAGCAACAATGTTTTCCCCATGCCAGGGCTGTCACAGATGCAAACACTTGAAGATGTGCAGTCCTCAGAAAGTTGCTGCTGAACAAAATCTTCTTCGGTCATGTACACTCGATCTTTTTTCGAACCAAGTTGTCTTAGTAAATCAGATGCATGAGATGTATCTTCAAGAAGAAAACGTTTATGAGCAGCCTCATAATTTATTAAGTGAATTGGTACTTTTGTAGACGTTTTCTTCAATTCGGCCCAGTCTTCATTGTCGTCCAAGTAAATGAAACGGCAAGTGATTCTGCTCAGCTGAGATGTTGAAGTGTCCGTGAAGTGGGGCTTGGCTATCTGAGAGAGCTTGTATCTTTCAATGCTATTTTTGAAGACAAATATATCCGAACAATTTTCTTTAAAAATAGACTCATCAAACTTGATCCGATTTGATAGAAATCTGGACAGGTAGATGGGCGGTTTGGTTGGAATTGTGTTTGTTGCCAGTACAAATGTTCTTTGTTTTGTGACAAACGTGTCGTATATTTCCAGCTCACTGACCGTCTCTTGAAATATCTGCTGTAGCTTTGCATGATTCACAACTGGTAGGAAATCACGTAACATTAAGGTTTTTCCATTAACTTCAATGAGCATGTCCAAAAATCCATCCCAGTTTATTGAAATGCCCAAATAAGTCAACGGCTTGTCGGAAACTTCTTTCGGCACTCCACACATCAATATTCTAGCGGCCCCTGTTTGATGGTTTTTGACAAGTGCCTTTGTCAGTATCTTGTAAGCATTTTTTCTTGTCAACAAGAACTGATAATAATGGTAGGAAGCATCTGATTCACCATGCTGAATTTGTAGCGCGTCCTGGAAAAATACCGCATATTGAAACAAGGAGTTAAATTTGTTTTTAAAAGTCAACACTTACCATTATTGGATTGGCTATTCATAAGTAAGCATCATAGTGATTTAAATTTAATTAGAAGCTTATTCCTTAACTTACCAACTTATCAATGTCGACTTGACTTAAAATATTTTGAGCGATAAACTCAACTTTCACCATGACATTGAACTTTGTCAGGCTGATTAGGTCGGGCAAGTTTTGAGAAATATGTTTTATTTGCCACCCCTCCATTTTCCCTGGAAACTGAAATAAAAATATGGAAATAAAATAATCGCCTTTTTACAGTTATTTTTTCGCATTAACTATAAGGTTTGAATGTTGAAAGCGTGAATTCATTTATAATAAATAATTTATCTGTGATCGAAGCCAAGCAGTACAAAAAATCAACATAGCGTAAAAATGATATGATAGGTTTACAATTTTTTATATGTGGAACTTGTTTAATACACGTCAAACAATTTTACAAAACTATGATTAAATTTAAAATTGACGTACTTGTTATGCAGTTGTTGACGTAAAAGTTTTTTGTGCTCTTTTGGTTTGTAAGTCATTCAAACCGCTGATCTGTTTCAAGGAATACACTTCCCGTGATCTAGCAAAAATCAAATAATCTTCAAAATGATTAATCATAACCACTCCATGAAAACATTACAATCAATAAATTATTTTTAATTGTAACACGGAATGCTGCTGATAAAACATCGTAAAAAAGTTAATTCATTTACTTGTCGTCAAGTCAATATTGTGAACAACTGGTGGCCTTCATCAACAAAAAAGTCTAAGTTTTTACTGTACTTATTTTGAGACAAGATTATCATATCCTTATTTACAAATCTGCAACAAAATAACAATATCAATGAAATCTTGATTTTTGGATGGTTAAAAACTATAACGCAAGACAGAATTTTTCATAGCTTTCAGCTTAATATCTTAAACGAATAAGAGTTCTTTAAAATAATCTTTACTTCATTCGTTTTTGGGGTAATCTTCGAGTGTTTTGTTAAGTTCTGAAATGACTTAAAATATATTGAGTATAGATGTGAACTGGAATATCACTTTAACTGACAGTGTTACTAAATGAAATATGTACTTATATCTTGTTCATTTAAAAAAAAGAATAAGCACATGGTTTTGTTTTACTTTTAAATAAAATCTTTACAGTAGCTTTACTCGTCAAAACTGAACCATTTCATAAGCCAATTAAATTGGTACTAAATTCAACGTAAATAATAAGCCCAATGTTTCACTGTGAACAGTACTTTACTTTACTTTAAGTGTTTACATAACCTTAAATAATCGCATGCACATCCCCATGCTGTAGATTATGGAATATGTACAAAGAGTTACGTACGAGAATTGAGCTCATAGTCTGATAAAAGCTATCAATTACACTTTATACTTATTTCTTCCAAACTTTTGATCGTTGACCCTATTCATGTAACTGCGACGTGACTGGAGTTAAATCAATAAATACATACTTAACATAAAATGATTATTTACACTCGAGTCATTCAGATTTATTTTTGTACAAACAAAACCAAGCACGGTTTAACATTAGTAATCTGGTCAATCTTTATGATAATTCATTAAACAAAGCAGCATGCAGTATGTTTATCTGTTTATAACAAATGTCTAGATTACAGAAAAGAGATGTCTTGATGATTTGCATTCAATTGTCCGTTTTAGCGTTTATGCATAAATAGCTCAAATAGTTAAAATGAGCTCATTGTCTGATAAAAGTTATTTACCTCGTTTCCACAAATACTTCATAAATCGGGTTCGATGACATTAACTCATAATCGAAGCCTATTAAAAATAGCTCTATACAAATTCAATTGATGAATACAAAAAGCACACGTACTGAGTATTATTATTCACGATTTTCTTACTTAGTTAAATACTTATAAACATCATTGTTCATTTTGATCAAACGTGTGCCTCAAGTACAGTGGAACAGTAAATTCTACAACAACATAGCTTCAAAAAGTTGAATGGTAGTTCTTTAAAACATAAATTTTAGCCCACGTTCGTTTGTAATATTCTGCACATGAGTAAACTACGCATTAAGTTTGATCCTCCTGGACCACTCAAACTGCCTGTTTTATCAAGCTCCTAATAATGTCGTCACTTTTAAAAGTTTAATAAAAGTTTTCATAGCGCTGCCGTAAAATCTTGTTTTCAAGTTGTCAGTTGTAATATTAATTAATGTAATTTTCTTGCTTAATAAAAATTTATCATTATCATTAATGTAGACTTTATCTACTGAGGATGCTTTTTAAAAGTTGAAAACTACTTGATACCCATTTATACGGATAAGTTTCACTCTACTTTCATAACTTTAAAACTGATTTGACACGCTTTACTGAAATGTATTTAATAACGTGTAATGGTTTTGTTAAACCGTTTTATGCTAAAAATTTGTTCGAACGAGCATAAATTACATTTTCAACCAATTCATTTACAAATTTTTTCTTGTTTCATCTGGCAATAATCTGATTTTTTGATTCTGGTAGAACATAATGTATATTTTTAAGCAAAACAGGACTATGTGGTCAAAAGCGGTTTCTAGTAATTGCGGTTGCCAAAAATTGACCAAAAAGCTGTATCATCACTAAAGTATTTTAGCCAATATTTTCACAGGATTTTTTATAACTCATAACGATCATTTTAAGTACTTTTTAAAGTTCGTTCAATGTATTCATGCCGCAAATCATATGCAAAGCAATATTTCATTATCTAGCCACATTATACATATCCCAAGAAATACAAAGATGTTGCTGCAAGGTATCACGAATGTTTCATAATCGATCTAAAATATTACTAAATTGGATGGACATTGTTAATAAAAATGAAAAGCTATCTACTTTTGTATTGAACACTTCGCTCAAGTTTTTAGTTAAGTACGTCAATATGCTTTCCCTTTTTCCAATACGGACATTTTAAATATTTAAACGATCATTTTAAAATGTGTTCAAAGAAATTGATGCATTGGTATATGGAGAAAATACTCGTGGAACAAGAACCAGTTTTGCTTTAAAATGTAAAATGATCGATCCATAAAATTACCGAAGGTAAATTAAAAGGGTAACCTAAAATGTGGTAAAACTAATGCGTAGATATCGGTTTAAGTCCATTTGAAATTATTTTTTAAATGAATATACTTGTTGCATTTGCCCAAATAAAAGTCAAGAAACTAAATTCATAAACTAAAAGTAGCAGTCATTTGTATTAAACTCAACCTAAAACATGATATCAACAAGCAAATAAGAGAAAAGCAGTGAAATAAAAATGCATTGTGGGTTATGAGCATATCCAGCTAAAATACTTATTTGTTGTAAGAGATATGTTATTAATGTTATGATTACAGATGTGTTTATGAATGTGTGTGTTGGATATTAATACATTCCATCTTTCGATAGCATGAAAGAGTTAAATGAACCTTTCTTCTGGTTAGCCTTTACACGAATATGTGCATTCGCTTTCAGTTTCAGTGTATAGATTGTTACTGCTATGCTCCATGTACTTATTCGTTGAAAAGATTTGTTTGCGTTCTTTTAATTAGTAAATTCATTCTATGAAATGATAGGGTTTGTATTTCCGTATATAGGAACGAATGTTTGCATTTTAGCAATAAAAATAGTTTACTTAACTTTATGAAAATCAGCAATGTTGAAATATATTTTATTCGTTGTATTATCTCTCACATTACTGATTACATCTCTCACATTCAGTCAGGGAGATGATGTAGTGCAATGGAATGTGTGAAGCATGCAACCTTCACACATGCCATCTAAATTAGTACATATTCTGATGATAATGGTAACGCCATGCTAACTTGTGATGATTAAATGGATGATTAAATGGATGATTAAATGGATGATTATTGATATAAACTCTTAATCTGGCTACTACAAGAGCCAAACATATGTAACTGGGATAATGATTGGCTATAATAAATAGAGTAGGTAAATACCCAGGAAAAATTCCCCAACCCTGATATTATCTTAACTTATTATCCGTGAATCACTATTATATTTCATGAGAAAAAAGTTTGATTCCAAACCTGAAATTTGAAAATTAATTTTAAATATCATGAAAGTGAATCAATAAATGTGCAGAAAATTAGTACACGGTGTTGGTAGACGTTTTGGTAAAAACAAGTTGGTTGGCAGGCCGTGCAAAGCTAGGTGACTACTATAAAAATGTGTTGTAAAATTAAAGTGATCATTTTTAAATTTAACTCCGATTGTTTATTTACATATTGTGCATGATACATGTTGTCAAGTCAACAATTTAAAAAACAGCTCATTCAGACACAAATAAATGCGGGACATTTGTATGTATAAGAAAACAAAACTCCCATTTTATATTAAATAACACGATAATTTATCATTTTAACAAAGAATATAAAGCTAACATAGTTTCTTTCTGCAACGTAATCTACCCAAAGTTTTACAAAAAACTGAAAAACTCATGTGTATATTTTTTAAACAGAATATTTTACAGCATTGACTATTGAGATGGTTCAACACTAAGAAACAATCTCCAATTGTATTATTAAATACGTAAATTAATACAATTTTTAAATAGCGAACTGATTCCATAAAAAAAATCAGATTTGCCACGCCAAGCAACCCCAAAAGTAGGTAAAATACAACCACAATATTACCGTTGGTGGAAAATTTAGTTGGGTTTAATTTATCCTTCAATTGCTTTTCAAGCTCTACGTTTTCATTCCACAGCATGGTTTGATACTTCCAGCGTTTCCAATACCCCATAAGACCAGAGTGAAAAAATGTTTGCACTCGCCTTAAGAATTGCTCTGGGTTTACAGGTAAATTTTTATAGATCATAACTTTGTACACGTTTTCATATCTTGATTTACCAACATGTAAATATTTTGAGTTTACACCATTTTGGTGTCTCAGGTTTGAGTACATTTTCAGTACAGTTTCCCTACCATCTATGTAAGCAATTTTGTTGCATTCAAAATTTGTTAAATTTTCAAAGTGACGTGTACAGTTAGTCCATAAGTTAACATATTCATCTTTATTCTTCGGGTAACGAAAAAGTTTAAGAAATTTCAATGCTCTTTTCATGTAATTTATGCCAGATTTTGTTTTTATTCCAAGTGTAATAAAGTTGTTTATCCAGTACACTTCTAGACGGGTATATCGTTGGAAAAATTGCGATAACTCGTGGTCCTCGGTTGAGCTTATTGTTTCTAAGTCATCCCTTCTTAATTCATTAAAATCTTTCACGTCAAGCTCAGTTATGTCTTCATACACATTTTCTCCGGAAGTTGCATGTGAATACGATAATTTGGGTGTGAATAAAGTAAAATTTTCTGCGTGTAATTCCTCAAATGTGTCGAGTGGCTTCGAATCCAATGGTTTAGTCAATTTTTTGATATTATCGCCCTGATATGCGTTACTAATAACTAGACCAACTAGTAGCCAAGCGCAGCCAATCCATCTGGATTTGTTTGCAATTAAAGTTCCTTGGCAAATAAGTACAGAGTACGCAAATGCGCATGAGTTCCAAGTATTTTCATCAATTAAACATTTGCGTAAAATGCATCCAGTCAATATTCCCGAAAGAACTAAACCCAGCCAAACGTGCCAATAAAAAGCTGAAACATATCCGGAAAGTGATAGCCATCCTTTCGCTTGTTGCTTGGTACAGGACAGAAAATTGAAGCCTTCTTCTGTTTCCCAAAATAATGATTGCGTCCAGCTGGCAAAGCTTGAAACTTTTACTGATGGCAACATATAAAGAAGTCGAGACAACGGCGTTCTTAACCAAATTGTGGCGTTCGGCATGACAAAGTTTATTAGAGATGATTCCTCGGAATTTTTATCGAAGACGTACTTGTAAATTCCATCATAATCGTCAAAATCTATGGAGTCGACTAAAATAGCCAAGTTATTGTTTATATCGTGATGTTGCAGGCAATCATTTAGTGAACCGATTCCATTGCTAACATTGCAGCGATACCAATGTAGTCGGAAAAGCAGAATTATTAAAGCTTGAATGCAAGTTACTTGATCAAATACTTGTAATTGTAATTGTTCGTCAAGATTACACTTATTTTTAATTCTCTGTGTGACAGAATGAAAAGCATAATTAGGTGAGAAAACTACTGAAAATGTTTTACTCATTTGGTAGCTTAGATTATCTTGGGATAAATCAATAACTACGACAAGCTTTGTTGGAAACGTCGCTAAATCAATATAGCGAAATTTTCTAATTAAGTCGTAATCAAACGCAAAGAAAATATCTTGCCAGTTTGATCCTTCTTCCAGTACAGACAATACAGTAGAACTATCTTGTATGACATGTATGAATATCCAGTTCAACTTTGATGCTGCCACTTCTGTTATGAAGATTTCCAAATCTTGAGTCAGTCTGTGGTCAAAAACAGGATCAAAGTGTGCAGTTGGCACAATATCTAGAAATGGTTGCTTATAACCCATAAGGAAATCTAAATTTGCTGGAGTATTAAGCGCACCAGCTATTTTCCAAGTTTTGCATGGTTCAGGATCAATGTATATTTGAGTAACACATGTTAGTCTGTGTGGAGGCGAAGTTCGGAATAGGAAGTCTCCAGAATGCAAACCATACAAGGAGTTGGAATTGCCATTACAACTAATATCCCCTTTTGTCTTAACAGAGTACTCGTAAAGTGATAAAATAATTGGGAATGAAATTGGCTCCAGTACAAATAATCCTGGAAAATGTGCAGTCATTGAAGTAGGACTTGACTTTATTGACGTAAGTATCATATGAACCATGCAATTTTTGATGACAGATAGTTGGTCATTTAAACCTAGTTTTCGCTTGAAGAGTGAAGATATGTTGAACGCCATTTCATCGGACAACTTTTTTGTTTAAAATTAGTTCAAAAATAAGTTAGCAACTGAGCTCAGCTTGATCAACTCGTGTTCATGAAAAAGCTCATTTGTTTTATAAGAACCAATTTTAATAAAACATAATATCTTTTTGGAAAGCATTTTGGACATTCAATATAGAAAATGAAATTATAATTTTGATTGGTTTTTGCAAGCTTATGATTTTAAAAAATAACGAGATTTTTGTTGCGTGTCTCTTCATAATCGGGTAATTTGAAAGCGGAAAGTCTGCAAAAATGATTTTTATATCCAATTGGTGGCTGTTAATATACCCCTTTAGGATAATTTGTACTATTTTTCTTTTTAAGGGCAACTTCAACACTGTTTGACTTCGTTTTTTGCATAGAAATCAATCTAAATAGTTTTTATTGATTAATCTAAACTGTTTACGGTTTGATCGCATTATTCAGGAGAGATATAGTAATTATACGAGGACATGTAACAAAACTGAAGGACAGTGCATTCGTTTACCCAATTGTTTTACACTGTAACGCCAAAATATACCCGTATTTTATCCGATAAAAACAACTTACGTGCATTACTTTACCCCATAAATTTTTGGCCAAAAGTGCATATTTAATCAGTAACATTTCGTTGCATTTAACAGGTAGTACATAACTTCACAATAGTTTAACTATTACTATTACAATTAACTAATTATTACTATTTTATTTTATGTGGTTCGGTTCAGGTGAGATGGTGGTCCCAGCCTAGTCTTCTTGTCAATTGTGGACTCATTGTCCGTTCCATAATCAGATCTTTCTCCAGAAAATGTAAAAATATTTAGTAAAGTGCTTACTACTTATTTTGAAAATCATTAAAGCGTACACAAAAATAAATTTTGGTTATTAGAAATCAGCTGATTACTGTGGTGGCACGGTGGCTGTGGTGATGATGATGGTAAATAATTTAGCTTAAAAATAAACAAGCATGAAAAAGGAGCTAACCTATTTTTGAACTTACCATATGGATTGGTTCCATTTAAAAATAAGTGAATAATTTTTTCAAAAAGTTCTTGTCTCTCGGAGCCTCCTAGATGTCTGATGACGACAATTGTTGTCATCTGGAAAATAAAATCGCCTTTAATTTTGAACTGAGCACTAATCGTAAGTTATTTTTAATACGGAAAAATATTCAAGAAACTATTAACGCGGCTTATACTTACTAATTTATAATTACGAGGATTCACTGATGACCTTTTTTGAGTTGACTCCTAGATGGATTTGATGGACGGATGGAAAGTGGGGCTTTTAAATTCCCCCGTTTTAAATTGAAAAAGTGTCAAAAAATAAAATAATGTTAATTTACAAATTAATGTAACTATTTTAAGCTCGCAAGCACAGTAAATATTTACCTAATTATTACGTGGATTGAAATTACCTGATTTCTGAAGACGTGGTCTGTGAAGATGGTTTGGGACATTTGTTGTGCTAAAATGATCACCTGATTTGATCTTTGACTGAATTTGTTGTCATAAACACTTGTGAAGATTATTGAAAAAGGCTTTGCATACCATTTAGTGTTGTTTATCTTCATGGAAGTTTGGTGCACGAAGGGGACGTTTTAGAATAAAATTGGAGATAAAAATGAACGCATATAATGGTTTTAAGATCTTTTAATTATTCTAATTGAGGCTAAAGTGTTAATATTTATTTTGTACTGTTTTTGTATTCGATGTTCTGTCATTTTACTTTTTTATAAAAGATATAACTTCTTTCTAAAATGGGCAATCGATAGTATAAATGGATTTATGATTTTAAAGTTTGACGACAGCAATAGTAAGAATAATAGCTTTTATTTGTAAGTAGGTTAGTCGATGTTTCATATTGCTTTTCAGAGTACTAGTTGGCTTATTCCCACAAATCTGGATTCTTTTGTGCTGGTGTTTTGCCCGCATTATTTTTGGCATGAATATCAGCACCCATTTCAATCAGCAGATCTTTCACTTTCGTACTCTGCCAGCAAAAGTGCAGCGGAGTGTTACCATCTTTGTCACAATTGTTCACTTCAGCTCTCTTTCGTATTAGGTACTTGATTACTTGAATACATTCATCACTACATCCCTTTGCAGCTAAATGGAGAGCAGTTTGGCCCTCATTATCTTTAGCCTGTACATTTGCTCCATTTTCGACTAAAACCTCCACTACATCTAACTTTACTCTTTTTGATGCATCGTTCAGGGGAGTCCGCTCATTTTATCACGGGCGTTGGGATCCAATTTCAGCGACAACAAGTAACGGACCATCTCCACTCCTCCCTTCCATGCGTCATCATGCATCAAACTACTTTTCGTCCAGTTTTTCGCATTGTAATCAAGTCCACCTGTCACAAGTTGCTGCAATTCGTTCAAATTGTTTTTTTTAACTGCATGAAATAGGAAGAATTCTTTCCATCTGTCCTTCATGCTGATATCCATGCCAGGAATGTTGATTGAGCAGAAGCTCTATCGTCTCTGGCAAAACCTTAACGTCTTAAAGTAAGGTTGGCAGTGGATCTTTCCAATTCTCATTTTCAAGAAATAAATATTCAGCTTCGCAGTCTGTCAGAAGAAATTGAACTAATTCGTGGTAGTTGCTGGGTGACATGTGCCATGCGGCATACATGGTACAATTATCTCCACATTTATCAGCAGTTAGATCTGCTCCAAATTCGACCAGTATTTTAGAAAACCTCAAATCTAAATCATCTGTGCACAAAATATCTGGAGTATCATAAATTAAATTAGGCTTTTTGGTGAGCAATAAATTCAGAATGTCTTCTATTTTCTCAATGCTGTACCGATACTGATACTGAACACATTTTTTCACAAGCTTTTGGTTCTCAAGTGAAACTTTATCCGAAAAATACTCCACAGCTTCAAAATTGGCTTCAATGACTGCAAGCGAAACCAACGTGCAATATTCATCAAATGTGTTGATTTGGACCACGTGTAACTGAAGTACTTCCGTCAACAGTTGAATGCATACATGAAACATCTGACTGGTTGATCTTTGGATACATACATTTAAAAGCTGATAACTGTTCTCATCTGTGAAACATGCAAGAATCCAATTGTTGTTGCATTTTGTCAACTTTCCGCTCAGTAAGAGGAAAATGTTTAAAAAATTATGCTGACAGCATGCACATAAAACCGTAATGGACTCCTCGTATGAAAATGAGGATAAAATGTTGAAAATTCGGATTCTTAGCTCTTCACAAATATCGGGTCTAGTAAAGGTATTCTAATTAAACTATTCTAAACGAGGATTATTCTAAACATAAATCTTCTAAAACAATTAATCTAACGAGAATTAATCTAAAAGTG
>JAQFXM010004051.1:0-18236 GCA_034693345.1 Entomobrya multifasciata | reverse complement strand
GAGTCATTTGCATCAGATTATTTAGAGATAAGCCATCCAAAAACATTCGAACCTACAAAAAATGATGACTGCGGACCGATAAATTACATACATATTATTTACGTGGTAGTATTTAGCAAAAATAAAACAGTAGTTAATAAACTTGTAAATGTAACAAGGTACCGTTGTATGACTGTGTGCCTATTCGGCCATTACCTTTTAAATTACCATTTTAACGAATACAGTATCTGGACTTGACGATAACTCATTTGTGTTTTTATTATTAAATAGGGAACCTGTAAAAGTAAGAGTAAGTAAAAGTAACAACTTGGAGTAAAATAAAAGTAATTAACAGATTAGTGTTTTAAATTTCGAGTTCTAATAAAACAAACTACTTTTAGCGGTTGAAATAGTTCATGTTTAAAGCGTTGAGATTGAATTTTAATTACTTACTCTTATACTTCTAATAATTTGTATGGATATGCAATATACATGTATATCTAAAGTATATTTATATGTGATCGAAGTAATTAAGTAGAGTATAATGACTAGCATCTGCTTTATATATTTGTACATTTTCTCAATGCGCACATATATGCCCTGTGTCCATTATAATAGCATAACAATTATTTAGAATACAACAATAATACATTCGTTCTCGATTTTACAACACAATTTTAAAGAGATTTTTTTGTGAAATTAATCAAGTGTTTAACTAACCACTGATTACGAAGTAACACAGCAAAAATTACTCAAATCACAATCACTCCGGGACCTACATATATGTATGTATATACTCTCCCATTATTTATGCGAACCCCAAATTTACTTAAACATTTATAAAGTTAATCTCATGTGGGCAACCGCATAGTTTACAATTTAAGAATGGATTATGAAGCTTCCATTTATATCAACACGAAATAATGCCTTAGTCTTTAATATTTATTTCCATGAGATGCTCACGTGCCCATTATTATCACGAATTACGATTATCTCGATCTTGAATAAAAGTAGTGAACGCGTTTATGTTTATTATTAAGATGCATACGTCTATCTGATAATCATAATTTATATTTTTAATTATGTTGAATAAATGTAAACATTTATCTGTCCAGTATATTCCGTATTTGAAACAATCTAATCCTGATATACCCAAAGCATAGCTGCTAAATCGACCATCAATTGATGCATACATCATAACCAAATTTAGTTTTTTACCCAGCAGGACATTATTTGCCTTGTTTATAGACGTAAACGTTATGTCCTAAATTCAAAGCTAACAACTTCAAAGAGTTGATTTATAACTTCCAGGGCTAGAAGATTATTATTTTATGCGTGGAGTTGTTTTTGTATGAATGCTGTCTATGTTTGTGCAATTACTAAAACCGTCTCACATAACCCCAGTAGTATCCTATTCCAAGGTTGGGATGATTGTATTTGAATTATATTGTCTGCAGAGCGTAACGGAGTTAATATTTTTTGTTTGCACATCGCAAATCTTCCGAAATAAAGTATTTATGCTTTCGTATTCCCTTCATAACACGAAGCACTTGGGATAGATCATGTTACAAAAACATCATAGTTTAGATTGGGCAGCAAGTAAATGAAAATATTCACGCTGCGGGGGAACGGCTTTTGGAAAACTTTCACCGATTATGCGTTCTTCAAGCAGTGATTCACTTGTTAAAACATTTTACAAGAGGAGCTTCATATGAATTAATGTCTTGGTGTAATGAAACATGACTTTGATACAAACAGCATCAACGACTCAGTGAGTCCTTCAAAAGTATGAAAATGATTCTCAACCGAAAAATGGCATCGGCTAAATATATTTTGCTGATTTGCAGACAGTTTTTCTGAAAGAGTTCAAGTCTTTTGCAAATAAGGTTGCATATATGATTTAAAACTGCCTTTTAATCAAACGAATGACGAAGGCATTTTTCATCATAAAAACTTTGTTCGTACATTTGTGTTCCGCGTGTTGATTTAAAATGTACATGAAGTGAACTTAGCACATAATACGCATGCATACGTTACATGTTGTGTTAAGAAATATACGAGAAAGGTACAAGTAAAGACCTTTCTTAGAAGATTTCCAAAACTTCTATGACTTCCTTACGAAGCCCGCTGTCTAGCTTCTTTATGTTTCGTCTCAAACCTCTTGCGTCACATTTTTTCACAAATTATGCCAATTTAAAAATTGTGCAACATAATCCAGTAGTTATCATTTTATCATTATCATCATCGTCGTATGTCCTCATACAAGGCGCGTGTAACAATGTTTGAAGTTCACCAAGCAAGTTTTTATAATGTCCACAGAAGTGGAAGATTTTTACGTACTTTCCAGCACGTTTTTATACATGTATGATGTACCGACTGACTTTGCACAATCAGGATGTTTTTTGGATGCCAAGAGCCTACACGATCAGTACAATTTAAGTAGACCTCATACTGACATATTATATCACTACACAGCTTGAATGTTTGATTATATGTGTAAATATTCACATACATGAAATTTCAAACGTAGCTTCTAAATGATCTCAACAATATTATATATTTGCAGTTTGCATGCATCAAATCAAGTGGATATTGGATCATACATAACATTTCTAAATAAACGTTGGTAATGTAAGACAAATGAACCAGTTACTTTCGATATAAATATTTTTCACCCTTTTGGGCTCTTATGAAAAACATTTTTTAAGCACACCAGGAATAAAATAGAAACAACATAACTAACCAACGTATGAACCATTGCTAATATGTAATTTATCGTTATCACACTTCAGTTGCACTCAGTTTCAAACAATAAATTGTAATAGTTTACGGTAAAATATAAATATCATTGTGCCTTATATAAACAAAACAAATTGACTATAGAACGCACCATTGATTCTGATTTTTTCTGAACTGAATGTTCACACAAACAATCAACAGTAAGTATGCGGGCAATTGTTATGCTTCTCATGAGTCATTAGTCATTACCATTACCTCCTTATGCAACACAAACATTACGTATAAAAATAATATGTAGTCAAATCTAATAATTATCTTTTCCATGTAATAATATTTTGAAAAACTATATTAATTTGCATGCAACAGCACGCATCAATTTACACATTTAATATTTATATAGTATATATACGTAATATGCTTTCGACTTTTGTTTATTGTGTTTGCATGCATGATAAAATGACAAAAAGTCTTCCAGTTTTTTGTTCATTCCATCGTACATAATGTGAACTGGAAACAAACCTAGTACATTTCTATGCTAATGAAGATGATCCATTTTCTCTTTTCCTAGTAGCTGGGCATTGCATACAGGCATGTTTGTATCTGCCAATTGCCTGTTTTTCCTTTTTCCTATTTGAGTGCGCAATACACAATTTGTTGAGAACATTTTCCGTCTGCTGCTTTAATATCGATATTAAATCGTACGTAAAACGAACAATGTATAAAATCAAAATAACTGTTTTTAATACAGTTCACTGCTTATTTTAATGACGCCAGTACCAATAAGCATTGTCCACAAATGACTTTTTCTGCAGAAGACTACATCTTGATAATGTTTCATTTAAATATGTCCATATTTTTTATCTTTACATCGTAGCATTTCTTTGGCTGATTTCCTAGCAAGATTGAAGAAAAATCGCGATTTTCCTTCGCCGTTGTGTCGTGATATTCCATTACTTCATAATAACTGGGGAAAGTACGCAAAACTAGTTTTGTCCGCCCAGTATGAATATATTGCTTTACTCCCTTTTTCTATACTGGGTATATAAAGGCCAAAGAAACAAGTGATAATAAAAATTCAGCAATAAATATGATTACATAAATTTTTGCTGTTTCAGTTTTCTTTTTTTTCCTGTCAAAATAAATGGACCACAGTACACTACACAAACATGCATATTTATACATAATGATAATGTGTACCTATTCCCCAGAAAAACTTTCCAGCTTTTATACATTGTCTCCACTTTTCTTCCTGTCTTCTTTATTTCTCCCATTTTGTGTTAGTGGTACATAAGTAATAAAAAAGTGATGACTTACATTCACTGTAAGCATAACATCGTCTGATTCTTTATTCTCCTCATGATACTATCACTCCAATATATGTAAGCACAATGTACGTACTTGCAAAAATTATACTTATATTTTTTCACTTCGGAGTCCTCAAAAAAGCTGGCATACTTGAAAAAATATTATGTGAAAATAAGCACATATATGAATGCACGATGTACAGTGATGACGGTGGAAAGCTGCCAAAAATGACGTGATTTGGGCTTGAAGATAAAAAAAAACTTGTTGGTCCGTGAAAATTCACTGACCGTCCTAACCAAACGAGTTTACATCACTTCACACTTTCAGAAATTTACTAACACAAGTTGACGTCTACAACAACACCTTTTAGAACAGAAAAGTTGAAAGAAAATGATGGAAATGTACTTGGTTTTAATGCTTTGCATTATTTTTATGTAAAATATTATTTCCCTGTGTAGTTTAGCGTTTTCCCTTTAGGATTTCATCATTGCTACCCAAGTGGATTAAGAACTTTACTCATTTTTTTCTTTCAAAAGCTTTGAGAATGGAATTTTACACATTTTTACTTTATCCGATTGTGAGAGTGTGGAAATATTAAAAAATAGTATCTACGTTCATACCATTTTGTTTTCTCGCCCACTTTTATCTAGTCTTACTTGAAGTGCTTGATGGATTGTTAATGCTATTACTATTACCAGTGGTACTACTACTTTTAGAAAAAATGGAGGAGGATGAAGTTCCAGATGAAGAGGTAGAAGATGATGGAACTGATGATGGCAAAGTGGAGAAAATCTTATGCTGATAAGGATTTGCTGAGAGTGAAAAATATGAATCAGCATGGGATCCCATATAGCCTGTCCAAGGTTGGTCTTCAAATGGCAAAATCTTGGCACATCTCATCTGACTCTTACCATTTTTCTTTCCAGACTTTGTCTCCGGTGCGACGTGTTCCTTTACGTCAGGAGACGAACAGGAACAAGTTATACGAAGTCGGTAGACTGTCATCTGACCCATATGAATGTCAAAAGGGTTGTACGTAGCCTGACTCTCAAAGATTTGACCTGTACTTGTCCCAGTTCCACTTAAGCCTCTTCCTCCATTTACTCTAGATGATGACGGAGATAATGGAACAGCGTTGACAGATTGCTGTTGCCTTCTTAACTGCTCATTTTGTCTGTAACCATCTCCGGAACTGTCCATCTGCTGCTGGGGATCCGACTGGTCGCTTTGAATGCATTCGTTTGTTACAGTGTCTTCATACTGGTCGTGATCCATGCCATAGTACTTACCTAAAATTCGTACAAAACAAAATACTTTTTAGTAAGAGTTAACTTGTTTAAGCACCTTCCAGCTATAAAATTCAAAGTTAAAAATACTACGGATCATCATTTCTTTAGAAAGGTGAAGTAAAGCAGGAACAGCTTAACTTATCACTAGTAAAAGCTCATAGCTAAGCATTTATTGATGCGGTTGTGACACTTTAATGGAGAAAGGCTTTACTCCTTGAGCAACATTCCACAATGTTGTGTCAAGTAGATTTAAAAAAGGAAATACACGAATGCGTTGGCTTTGTTTAATAAAAGCATGACAAATTGGAGAAAGTCAGCATATTTTCTTTTACCGCAATGACAATTGAAATTTTCCATAGGAGTCCATGTTTATGTTAGACAAAGTAAAACGTATGACACTAGCAAAAGCTTATATTTTACCAGAGTGTGCTACTGGTGCTACTGGTGCTACTATTACAAATATTTTAACTTTATCGCTACTTTTACAAAGAAAATAAGAAGGAAAGAAAGTGAATAAAAGAAACTTGGCATTCATTTATACATACTGTATGCATATGCTTTGTGATTGCAGCATTCTGTTCCATGTACGTTACTCGTAATTTAAAATTTTTCTCTCACTGCCTCGACGATGTGGTGATGATTGTGGTCCTTTAGTGCAAGTTATAGTGCAGACAAAAGGTTTACACGTTTGTAAGTACAGCAAAGCAAATTTTATACGCTTACAGAAAATAATTTCTCATGAAAGCACAAAAAGAAACTTTCGGATGAGTGAATGTATAGATAGCCTTCATAGAAGAATATGGCTTGAGCAATACTGGTCTGTTAACCGTAAAATAATTTCCATAAATTTGCTTTTTGAGCCATTTCCTTTTGTTGTTATTATTAATTCTGTCTTCATCCCAAGATGAAAGGAAAATTTGTCATTAGTAATCACAATCACAAGAGAAAATTTATGCACCTGTTAGTGTAAAATTGAGTAATAAATATACTTGCTATGTATGTTATATTAGGTTCCATTGTGTTCAAAAGTTACATTTATATTTTCTTATTTTTACAATATTCAATAAATATGGTGTTTGTGCGCTTGTAATTCACAAGAAAATATACTTTCTAAATGTAATTATAATTACGCACATGTAAGTAAGTAGAGAATTGATTTTCCTAATAATTTTCATTCTATTTGGATACAAAGCTCTCTTTGAGGAAACCTCATAGATTTGGACCTTTGAATTTTGTTTTTGAGCTAGTATTAATAATCTTACTACTTCTATCATAAATGTATAATTGTATTCAAAAGTAGAATAGAGGCACATGTGCCTAAGCGAAATTTGGACTAATTTGTGTATTTTGGTCACAAAAGAAAAAAAGACGTCAGAAGTTTTTATTTCCGTCTGAAGTAATATAAAAGCTAATCACTGAATTAGTTTGAATTAGGTACATTAGTACAGCTTCTGATTAAAACGAACTACTTTTTCCTGTTATACTAAATATACCCAAAATGAACATCTAAGCTTCAAAAAAGTACTGTGTGTGTCTGCAACCCATTTCGAATAGGTCATTTACTTTCTTCTAACGTTCCTGCGTTAACCCAACCATGCTTTATTCCATTTATATTTAAATCCTTTACAGGAAGGAACTATACATGCGCTTTTTCTGATATTGAAGCATCCGAGTTCCTTGTATTTACTTAACTGACACAAGTCATGAACATTTTCTAAAACCAAAGTTTTATTTTGGAAGATTTTGTAAAATGTGAAGGACACAATTACTTGAAACACAAAGATGCAATTAAAACAAAAACATCAAAAAAATAGTTTAACTTAACGTGGTAAACTGTTACAGGGATCTCGTGTTCACGCTTCTTAATCACATGCTCATTCTTCTTTTCTGAGTAAGCCAAAGCAAAAGTGATACGAGCGATACCTTGAAACTGTTGTCTTGTCCAACAATATTATTTTCAGACCACTGTTCCAAGAATGAAACAATTATCATCTACTCAGCTCTCATCTCATTATACCTTTCTTTTTGTATATTATTGTTATTATGAAGCTGTAGTAATTTCGTCTTTCCCACTAACAAACTTTGTTATTAGAAAAGAATACAATTGACGAAGTCAACTCAAACGCAGGAATGTGTTTGTAATCTAAGTGACAAACACTTCCAGATAACAAGAACAAAGGATTTTTTTACAATTACTGTACCTTTTACTTCAAGACATAATTACAAAAAGTACGCAGCAACGTAAAAAACGCGTGCACAATGGTATTACTTAAAATTTACCATTTTAGTAACTTCCTTGAATCATCTTTAGCCAGCAAGTATTTACAGCATTATCTTCCGTCTCTGATAATTACTCCGACATGAACAATACCAGTTCTACCAGGTTCATTGCCGTACTTTCCTTGGAACCATTAAGGCTAAAGCGCTGCAAATTCTCATTCGCCAGGAAAGCTGTGACCAAAACTAGAACCAGAGAGATAATAGTGGATAGCGGACAAAGTGACGAGTAGAGCGAAGAGAAAACACGCGCAATATGAAAGTAGAGTGGATAGCACATTAACTGAAAACGTGATTTTAATCATTTTATGAAGCAAGAATACCGCTACAGCATAGCAGGAAAATTCTCTTAAATATATACAATCATACTTACAAAACAGAAAAACCGTAAGTGGTATAATACAATTAATGCATGAGAGGATAATATGCTTGTTAGTCACGTCGGTCGACGGGGGGAAGGAAAGACCTTGTGATAACTAGACAAGGATAAATATCTGCGTTTATTACAAATGAAAAAAACTATTGCAATGTGTCCTGTCCACTGTAGTAGTTCCATTAGCACGATGTCCTAGATGTTTATATTTGTAACATTTATAGTTTAACTATTTCACTTGACAGCCAGGAGTATTATCACAATTAGTAATCAGAGAATGGCAATGACAATAGTACACGCTGATAATACCATGGCGTGCACGATGATAATGATGGCATGTACCAGTAAACACAGTGAGAGAGCTTGGAATTTTTTTGAAGATAGAAAGTCACAGTGACATAAAACAGACTAACAAAAGGAAATAGTTCGAAGAAAAGTAATAGGAGCTGGCAAGATAGCAACAGATCTAAAGAATTCTACAGAATTGCAGATGCTTTCACTCAATTAAAACTGTTGTCTGTTGACAAGAAAAAAGCATTTAAGGATAAAATTCCAAATCGTGCGAATTTCCCCGAATTGATGCAGCAAACAACAAACATAGTTTATCTAATACTTTGCATTTACCATGTGCTATAGTGGTTATGCTGACATATGTCTAACAATTTAAAGCATTTTATCCGCAAACGAAAAATATGCCATGCAATATTTACTAAATTCCCTTTTTCTGATTTATTTTTCAAGAAAAAACATCAAATCAGTAAATCATGAGTCCCTATCTGACAAGCACGCGCCAGAATTGCTAGTGTATTGGAATGAAATATTTCAATAACTCAAGTCAAAATATTTGTACGCTAAAGAAAGAGTGTTTGTTACACATTCCAATTCTTGCAGGAATAAAAAATTATTGATGCGATTGAAATTGAAACAACTTGATTTGCCTTTTTGGGCCAGTATTCTGTCACAAAAATTTTACATTCCAATTAGAACTACAGCCCACGAAACTTTTCAGGTTTAGAATCGACATCAATTGAATGGGCACCAGTTACAAAACTTTCATTCTTACTGAATAACCAAAGTGTATGTTCAATGCTACTTTTTTCTTCGAAAAACCTTGTTAGCTTCAATGTACATGATATGTTTTCAAAGAACGTTTGCTTTGTAAGTTATGGCATAATGATGAAAAAGTTCAAGCATTACTAGTTATAGTATATAGTAAGAGTAGTAGGGATGATTCCATACAATGAAAACAATTTGCAAGGGAAATTTGAAGAAGAGAAAGACTTCAAAAAGGTCCTAAATTTCTTTGAGAAAAGTACCAAGAGGAATACTTCGCGTATTTTGAATCATTTCACTGGCTACATATATTATTGTTCAAAATGTCAAGTCAAGCGTGTAGTGTTACAAAACTTCGTTTTGGATTCCAATGATGTACAACAACAACTAAAAAAGAATGTGAAAAATATTTTCTCTGCTGCTCGAACTGTTGAACTCGACCAAAGCCATTTTCTTTAATGACCACATAACAGTTTCGCAAGTTTATCGGTCTGTTTATCATTACCCCAAACCCCGAAAATGTCTTATAAAGTAGTATTCCTAAGTGATGCAAAAATAAACTTGCACATACTGCTACTAGTAGTCATTTAATAGCAAAACTATAGCCACAAGACAAGTCTGAAAGTTTTTTCTGTCCTTACCCCTAAAGCCCTTTTTCTTTCCTCGAATAAAAAATATCCCTTAATGATTAGGGGAAAATATAATGCGCATTGTTCCATTTAGAAAATAATACGAACCCATAGTATTTTACTTCTTACGCACACAGATTTTATTCTCTTTGTTACTAAGTCAGTAGTATATAGTACATACTGTATATATTACTTGACAAGTATCTTATGTGGAAAAAATGCTAGACAATGAATAGGATTATATCACAATTTGATTATTCCTGCGAACTTCACAAAAACCCTATAAAAATGAATTGTTAGGAAACATTCACAGTGGTTTTGAATCCCATAGGCTAGTTCCAAAAATTCTGGTTGAATGAATTTTACGAAACCGCCTGAACAGAACCATATACTATACAAATGGACAATACATATAACAAAGAACAGAAAGAATACATTACATTAATCATTCATAACTAAACATTAAACCGATTTTGCATTTGCAGAATTTAAAAAAAGGATGCTGCTGTGACTTATATGCAGCATCTACTCAGCTAGAAAATCGTCCAGCATTTTGTATGACTGATGATAATATAGTGCACATTACCCCATAATGAATTCCTAGTCAAAACAGCCGGATGACATCCTGATTTTTATGGACATTATACATTATACACATTATTTATGTTAGGCATAAGCTAGGGAAGTCAAGTGTAAAATGGCTAGATTCATTAGGAAGGACTTAATTAGCTTTCCCTTTCCTCATTATAAAACTTGATGTCTGCTGATAAATAATTTCGGGTGCATACTTCTGTTATTGTACACTTTATAGAAACGTGAACAGATACAAATTCAAGTATAGTCGGTAAGCAAATATGTATATTTATGTATGCTTTATTTTTTAGATTTAAGAAGAAAAGTACGAAGAGTGGTAAAATATTTATTAGACTACCTAAGCTAGTTTATGGATGTGATCATAATCTTCCGTACTGCAGAATTGTGTTGAAGTAGAGAAAAATATATGGCACGCCACTGTGTACTGACAACTGATAGTCATATCTTACGCACTTTTTATAGCTTGTGGAAGTTTGTTAAAATGAGACTTCCCGAAAAAAAGGAAGAGAAACTGTCTGCAAGCCAATCCCATAATATTTTATAGCATGACACACCGGTCTACATAATAATCTATTCAAGGAGAAAACTTGTTATCATCATTCTTTTATGCTTTTCCTTTATTCTATTTTAGTACAAACCCGTGAAAACTCGAGAAGAAATTGGTGTTGTGGAGAAGAAACAAAAATGAACTTTCTCCAACTTTCCCCTTCAAAGACGATGATGGTACGTACGTATATCATAATAATAATAATATTCAAAGGTATGGTGAAAGCACAGTATAAGTCCTGGCCTGCCCTGCCATTGCCAACAAACTCGTCCACGTCTGAATTTATTTATGACATTATGTCTTTTCATAAAAATGAAAGTTTTTTCATTGAACGTATCAAACATTGACTGGATAGAAACATACATACGTACGTACCTAGTACCAATATTACACAAGAGACCGAGAAATCCGAAACTTTCATAAAAAATCTCGTGCTACCCCATCTTACGTCGATGACTATTATGCTCATAAATGGAATCTTTCTTGGAATGCATGTGCCTTTCATGCTCTAACCATAATATATATCATAAAATAAATATCTACTTTGGATAGCATTGAAGGAGAAATGTGTGCACAATGAAAATTGTAACAGCTTGGATCTGTAAATGACACTGACGTGGGAGAAACAGGATATCTGTGTATGAGTACAAAAATGCACGAAATAATTTTTGTTCATATGTTTTTACAGTTGAGTGTAAACGAAAATGTATACAAACACCGATAGTGTCTTCTTATCAATTTCTATACACTTTTCTAGTTTATAACTTTCGTTTCGAGGTTTTGGCAAGAGAAATCAAAGGAATTTTTGTTTGCCTTTTCTGGAGTACCGCGATTCACGGTTGAGATTCTTTTGAAAGATTCTTTCTGTTAATATTGTGTACAAATAGATAAATAGTCTGTATAAATCACAAGCAAACAAGCCCACTAGACTAAAACATTGACAGATATTTTTTATGAAAAGTCTTTCTATGTCGCAATAAATACGCTGGCATGTGTATTGGTTCTGTTTGGTCACAGTTGTCGTTATGTTGTCGGCTATAACGATTAGGTAAGAAAATAAGTATAGGTCTTCTTGTGGTGATGCAATAACAAAATATGCTTTAATTTTTCGAAAAGAATAAACTAATATTATAGACTTCTAGCAAAACATATAATAATCAAAATGAAATGTGAAGGTCATTTACTACTTTGTATTTGTGTGACGCAAACTTACTCGCTAACCAAAGCGTAGATAATAAAAGTTGGTAGAAAAGCGCATTACTACAGTACGAGTACAGTGCTATTAGAAAGCGAATCATAGAAAGAAAAATTATTTAACTTACTTGTCTCTTCAAATCTCTGCTTCTCTAAAGACATCTTTTCCTCAATGCATTCCTTGCTTTTCGCAGAGATGATTTGTGTTTTTGCTGGAAAGAACCAATAAGTTGCAAATACCAAGTCGATGGCATTTTCTGTTCCATTGAAGGGCCTCGCAAGAGTACCTTTGAAATACGGGAAATGATTTATTAGTGTAAATAATGAAACCAATGTTGTTGTATTGGACTCTAACTTTTCGCCGTATTGCACCAGTAAATAAAAAGTGCTACATCATATTGGTGAAATCAGTAAGTATAAGAACACATTTATTTTCAAAAACAAATACCTATGCATCTAATTTACTAGTCAAAAATTCAGCAAAAAACTTTTGATCTAATTTTTGACTCTTGTGACATCTAGTTTCACTCATGCCATGATTTTGAAGTTGAAAAGCCAAAGATGCACTAACCTGTTGATATAAGTCGCTGAATACCTCCACCATCATGAGCCCCAATATGTCGTTTTATACGTTCTGGAATGCGGCTCTCAGTACCCATAAAATTGGCATTATCATAATATCCTGTGGAATGTTTTCTCCATGAAGGAATTGTTTGTTGGTTGTGCATCTCTTGCTGATGTTGACGATATCGTTGTTGCTGCTCAATCTCCTTTTGTATCAAGTGCCTTTCCTGTTCCAGCATTCTTGCACTGTCAACATCACTCAATCGATCCACCGATGGTTGCACTATTGGGGACTGACGTTCTTCCATAGCTGGATCGACGTAACTATTTACTGGATACATTTCTTCTCGACGGCTACTTCTAATGTTTGGCTGACCACCACCATTATTGTCATCCATATAACTAGAAACACGGTTTATAGGCCTACTTGCTCCACCGCTTCTTTTCTCATAAGGGTCATTAGCCGGTAAACCCAAATATTTACCAGGACGGTTCTCGCGTAAACTGTCATCAACAATGCCGCCATTGCTTCTAGCATCATTTTCACCAACATTGCGGTAATAGTTGTTCCATAACTCATCAGGAGAAATTTCTCCAGGTTTTCCACCACGAGTTGATGATATAGCAGCTGCAGCATCTGCTTCTGAACCAACAACGGATGGGGCTGCAACTCCACCCATAGAAGCCACACGGTTAGAAGTGTCCAAAGAATTTTCCGGAGGAGCGAGCAAAACACGGCCACTGCCATCAACAGAAGATAAGGGAATTCTACTGGTATGATGAGTACTATGATGTTGATTTCCAGGAACCCCTTGATACTCACGGCGGTTCAAGTTTATGTTCAGGTTGTTACTTAGACCATCACCATTTCCATTACTCATTCCAACGGCAACCTCAGCATCTGATACTGGTATCATTGGAGCAAGACTTCCGTCAATAGCGCCTTCGCTACCAACGACAATGGAAGGAGGCCCACCACCGACTCCTCCAACAACATTTCCAACGTAGTTCCCATGTTTTCTAACATTATGATACATTGGATATTTCACTTCCTCCGTCAATTCAGGTTGAGATGAAAGGTCGTATATGTTAGATGCTACACCCAAGGGGTAACCATAAACATTTCCAGATGAAACTGCGCCAGGCATCATTGCTGATGCAGGATAACTAGGAATTGTTTCTGGAACAACATCCTGTTCGCCCATTATTTTGTAGTTTTGCTGTTGAGATGAAGATGACGAAGGTTCTTGTTGTTGTTGATCAAAATATTGCCACATTTCGGGATGTAATTGCAAGTATGCTTGGCCTTGTTGGGAAGTGTCTGCCGTATTATTGTACTCTGATGATTCACGTTCCTCTGTAAAACATATAAAAATATACTTTCTTTAGCACTGTTATTAATCGTGCACTTTTGGGGCGTCTTGAGACTTTCATCTTCGGTCACCAGCAATGATTAATGAGGTTACGTATCATTAAATTCTAGCATTGGTTGCTGATGTATAAAACATTATGGTTTTAAAAACATCGTTTTCATTAGATGTGCACTTATTCAAGAGTTTTTCCCCAAAATACCGTGTTCCGTTTTTACGGTAACTTGTATAACTTGTATGTTGAGCTAAGCCAGAATGATCGTTTTCATTTTCTTGTACATCTTTATACGTGAAAACTCGATCATACTGACATGAGAAGTCCCTTTATTGCAACAGAAGAGAAAGTGCTATTTTTATTTTGAGTGATTTTATCTTCAAGCTTTTCAATGACTACACTCAACATTTCAAGTATAATGGACACAATGACGGTGATATAATGAAAACTACTTTCATGTATTAATTTGGTAAACATTTGATCTCTTTAGAATCGTTTGTTTGTTTTTACAATACGAAAGTGGGAGAAATATTTGCAGAGAAAAAATTATGTCTGTAACAGTATCTGCCAGGCATATTATATATTTATTGCACAAGTTCACGAAAGTCTATTCCAATGCTGCCCTATTCCGAAAACCATTTGAATTCGCAAATAAACCACATATTCTCCATTTTATTTTGTTGGTGATAAAAGCAAAGTGAAAGTTGGTTTATTTACTTTTTCATCTACTTATTCAGTTTTCAGTTGCTTTCATTAATGAACAGCAAATTTGGGCCAGCTGGTTGAAAAGCCTTCAAGAAGTGCACTATACCACTTCACAGTTATTCCTCTTTTGAATTTTTCATGTGTGATATATGTACATTTATAATTATATTGTATATTTTCTTGCATCTGCATCTGTCTAAATTTCATATTTTCACTGATTTCCATATTCGTTATGCCTAATATTATGTATTAATGCTAACTGACAATAATGTACGAGATAGTTCTTTTCAGAATAACAGCTTTATGTAAATATTAAAATTCTGATTTTGTGTGCTGTCATACTAGCATTTAAAAAGAGAGTATGCAAATGACAACTAACAACAAAACCGTCAGCTTTATGTTGTATAAAGAGCAATTCGTGAGAAGACATTTCATGAATTTTGTGAAAAATCTCAAAATACACACTGATGTGTGAGTATTGAGTATATGATAAATACATGTTTTGTGTTTATCATGTGTTTCTGTGTGTGTGAGAAAGATAATAATATATCTATTTTTAGTCGAAATGGAAATATATAATAGTTTCATGATACATTAAAAAGAAATCTGATTGTAACTGAAGTCAAATATCAGAATAAAAAGCATGAAAATATACAATAAAGGGATGGACTTTTGATTTCGTAGACACAGAATAATATTAAGCGTTATGCAAACTTTCATCAAATTAGAAGTCGTTGCTGGTGCGGTAGAACGGGTTCTGATAAAAGGGTAAACTTAACACTAGACCCGCTCAGACAGATATGATTTCTTGAAGGTTTTGTGCCGTCTTTTGAACATACATTTATCAAATATTATACATGATATATTACGTTCAAAACAACCGAACGTTAACTTTGACATTTAGAGCAACCAGATATTGATTCCTTATTTATAACAAATGCTTTTACAGATTGTTAAATTTTTATAAATCCGCACTAGCACTCTTATAGTGGGGAAATGCAAATGTGATAGCCAGATGTGTTTTCGGCGATAAATATCATATATGCACAGTAATATTCATACCAATAGTCGACTTCCAATTAACTCTCACAGGGCTAAAACATATTTTGGAATGTAATACTTTCCCCATAAATCCTACACAGTTGGAGTTTCTAAAATCAACACAACCAATTATTTAATTTTACCAAATCTTATTTCATGCTCGATAGATATCTTTCAAGTTAATACTTCAGACATGTAATGTTTGACACAGGTAACATTTGCAATTTCTGCTGTCTGCAAAAACAGCCTATTTGTGCCAATTCGTTTTATACAGAATATATAAAACATGAGCTCCACTGAAAGGCTACAAGATGTCTCATTCAAGAAACATGATAACTTCTTACAAACATAAGATCTGTTGCTACCAGACTTCTAACGTAATGTAATATTAAAATTTGCTACTATTGGGTTAGACTCCAGAGGAGAAGACACTTGCTAATGCTAATTATTAAAGCTTAGACACTGCAACGGTAGTATACGGATTTGACTGAAATCGATATTTAAATGTGAAAATCGCACCACGCACCAGACGATAAAACGTAAAATCAAAATGAATACCTTAATGCTGACTTCGTAAATTTGTCTACCCTCTAGTGCGTCATAATAAAATGGTGGTTGATGATAATGATCTTAATTTTAATTTAAGTTCGATATAATGTTTCACACAGCCAATGCAAGAATATCGTATGCGTATGAAATTGAGACTGCTGGAAACTTAAATGACGTCAGTAACAGAGTATGTTTCGGGATATGGTTTCATGTACGTCTGCAAAAAACGTTTAAAACTTTCCAATGCACAATATGCGTATAATTCAGCTAAGTTTATAAAAGTTTGACATACCTGAGTTGTATACAACGGATCCTTGGGCGCCAGTGGCTCGATTGAAAGCTCGTAGCTGGTTCACAAGTTTGCTTCCAAACCGAAGTTTACACAAATCCGAACGAGATTGTTCGTGAACATTAGTGCCTATTTAGAAAAAGGTTTATAACAATTAATTAACGAATTTAAATGAAAAAGACGATGACTCGAAGTAGGATCAAAGGATCATTTTATATTTTAATGCAGGGTATAAACATATAGGTATTGACTCTTTTTTAATTTTAAATTCAAGCTTCTGAACGGAAAAAGCAACTAATTTCATTAAAAATGAGTGTTTGGTCATTGTGCCTGAAGGCTTTACATTACATTTTACTTCTAAGTTTAAATTCCATGTTGTTTACAATGTTTACTACTTACTACAGCGTCAAAAACTGAAACCAGTAGTACCACAAGCGAAAAAACTTTATCCGAAGGTTACGTACATGTAGTTCAAAATTAAATTAAAAACTTATTCATGAAAACAATTCCTGCACAGAATGTAAATGTAAAGTACAAGTGATGGTGGCACGTTGTAATTAAAAAGTCGAGGTAACGTGAATTCATGTAAATATAAAACATTTCAAATATTTCTCATTATGCTGCCGCTTTCTTATTTCATATTTTTTTGTATTATAAAGTATTTCCTCCTGTGAAGAATATCAATTTTCTTCAAATCTTGGAGAAAGGGATATGGCAATAAGCTTTTATATAAATTGGTGAATTAAGTAAAATATTTTCGGGGTATTTATATTGATTTTTACAGGTTTGATGTAAGCCTTAGAGAATATTTATGAGTATGGCTGTGTGGTGGTAAACAAGATTAATAACATGGCTCCGGAAAAAAATGTATTAGAAACTACACCAAGAATTTTTTCGTGAAAAGTCATCTGCAAAGTTATTGGAGTGGAATTTTTTTGAAGACTTGAATTTCAATTAGTTAAGAAATAGGTACTAACAGTATGTAATACCAAGCAAACCACACGAAAAACAAACAAAAGGTCACATGGGGTAAGGGGTAATAGAGTTGAAGTTGTGAATTCCATGCCATGGGAAAATAAACCTCAGAATAAAAGGTATACATATTTGTAATTTGCATAAACCGTGTAAATATGTATGTTTGCATGTGCATCTGTATATTTAATCTAGAACAGTAGATGACACAGAGCCAGAGCAGTGTCAATATCAAATACCATATTTTATAAGTCAACCAACCAAGGGTAAACCAAGGTTTCTTTAGTCGTTAATTCCAACCAGCTGTAACTGTCACTATACAACTTATTAATACTTTTGCTTTTACGTTAGGTTTCTTCCAGGAACTAGATTTTATACAACTGTAATTTTGTCCTTCACAGGGCTTAAATTCTCAAAATAAGATAATCTGCTCGTATGTTGTGGTTGGTTTTAACATAAAAAAGAACAAGATGATTTCTCAGAATTGTTATACAGGATGGCCAATAACTTCTGTTGTATCTATCTTGCATATTGTTAAAATATGTGGAGAAAGGTTTTTTTGTGTTGAATAAAAAATGGAAATGGTTCATTTGTGGTTTTTTTGCTTTGCATGCGTGCTGAAATTCTAACTAGAAATGTGTAAAAACACAGAACTGACAACTTCGTAAAAGAATGAATCCTGCGTCAGAATCGAAAATAAAAAAAATTGTCATTTAAAATGCATGGGAAGTTGTGACCCCTATATCTCGGGTCAGGGGGGTCCTTGGGGTCT
>JAQFXM010004050.1:0-18236 GCA_034693345.1 Entomobrya multifasciata | reverse complement strand
TCGGCATTCGAGTGGTGGTGCGAGTGCAGCGAATACTGAATTCGAAGGATTGTGGCTGGAACTTAACGTGCTTAATGTAACTTTTTTTGCACTTGTTGTTTTCTGAAATGACCTTGGTGCATGTTTTTATTTTCGTTCTTTGTTTGTAAGCTGAATGTTTCAAGTGTAGTGTAAGGCAGACGTAGAGATCTTCATTGCTAATCTCACACGGGAATATTTACATTCATAATGCGTCAGCTCATGTTACTTTCTGATGGGAATACTCATATAGTCATATAATAATGTGCCCAGAGAACCAAACCAAAACTCACCTTCATCATTTTATTGAAACCTGTAAAACAGATTTGCGAGTAGGAGTGTTTTAGTTTGTGTTTTAGTCATTTTTTGTTTGACTTTGGTTATATCATCTTAACATAATTATATTGCACACGTGATTTTAAACATCACTTTAAACTGAAAAGGCAGATTTTGGTTAGTATTTCGAGTTTGGTCTGCTGATTATATCAAACTTTCATTACATATTCCCTCCCAAGTATTTTTTTGCACACACCACCAAAGTCGTAAATGTTGTTGGATGTCTGGTAAATGCATTTTAAGTTCTGAAAAGTTTTTCAAGTTTGCAATTTTATGCCTTTTCCACTTATATCAGACATGTATCATACAATATGCTAACAATTTCCTCTTGTATATCACTAAAATAAGCGTAACATAAGCTTTAACCAAGTTGCATTGTAAATATCATTGTTTATTTCATTACTTTGCTAATTGGAGCGATACTTATGTTACTATTTGATATTATACTAACTTTTTTAACGACAGACCAATATTTTTTTACTAAACGTGCTGTGCAATAGGATAAATAAGAAAGTGAAGAGTGAACATTACTTGACATTTAAAAAATCAAGCTTTCGCATGGTTTTATCCACGTTCACACCACATGTTAGATAAATGCTGTATTTGATTTTTTATTTCATTGCTGTACGACATTCGACACACGACAATGCTAGTTTTGTAGATTTTGAAATATTTACTCAGAGATGAGTGTTAATGCTATTGCTTTTATAGTACAGTAACAAAGGTGTATACTATGTATGTAAAGGGGAAGCTGGCCGAGCAAGATAATAATGTTCGCTGTGCTGATCGCTGTAAGTGCATAACTGGTCTGTATTGTATATGTCGCTGCCTTTTGCATTTGGTAAATTGTAAAGGTGACGGGCAATGATATAGAATGATCATTGTTTTGGTGGTTGGTTTGAGGTCGTATGTGTGTAATTCTGTGTTATAACATAACTATCACTGTAACGACGACATCTTGTTATAACTATCATAAAATAACATTTGTAGAGTTGATTTTTCATACACAGGGGCATCATAGCACAATGCAGCGTCATCAGCGTCTCTCAGCTGTTCACTGTTCAGCTACAGAACGCATTTTCAAAAAAGTAGGTCATAGGTGCGTGGTGTTTGTTGTGTAGTTTGTTTCATTTGCAGTAGGCAAAAAGGGTTTTCTACATTTTCATTTGCTTTGTTATTCATGCCGTTGTCGTTATTTTGCTGTTGCTATACCAAAGAGGATTGGGATGGGATGATAATGGTTGAGTTGAAGGTTTTTCTCTAACCATCACATCGTTCTCCTGGATATTGATGATAATATAATGGCATGGCTACGGGTATGGGTACTAGCAGACAAAGACAAAGTATTGATGAATTATGATGATAGTACTATGCATGCTACATTGCTTTTATTACCTAGCACATGGCACACTAACATAATGCTTTAGAAAAACTATGATAATTTAGGGTAATATTTAAGTTACGAGAACGACATATGTCCAAAATATAAGAATCATGAATAATAGCATAGAATGTTCAAATACCATTACTTTTGGATAAAAAGTAAATTCGATTTTATGCATTGATTATAGTTGCTAAGGATTTTCAGTTGCATTTATTGTAATGTGATATTTGTTCATAAGTTGAATTCAGTAGAAGTGATTATCACAAAATTAGGTACGTTGAATAATACATCTTGCTGAGTTTTTTTTTCGACTGAAAAATACTCCATTCTACAAAACTGAATGTTCTTCGTAGAAATATTGGGTAGGAATAAAAATGCGCACGCTTTGGTGGACTCACCAATGTGTATTTCATGTTGCATGTTTCATTGTTGTTAAGAGCACTTCTGTATTTTTGTCTGTGAACTAAGTATTTTTTGATGATGAACGATAAACAAAGAAAAAACGCACGTGCCTAGCTATGGCCCCCAAATGCAATGCAATGAATGCAGTATACAATATTCACAAAGATATCATTTTGTTTCTCTGCTCTTTTTGTTTAAGATTGCTGGTTATTGTTGTGCGCAGATGACGATGCAGTGCAGTGGTGATGTGATAAATGATAAGTAGAAGATCAAAGAATGCTAAATAAAGTCACAGGGATACCTTGTATAATAATAATAATGGTTTCCTTTTTGTCTGTCCAAATTCCAACCAGAAAAAAAAAGATTTGTGATGCAAATTATATGATGTTATGATTCTGTGTATAGAAATACATACCTATACACTCAACTTGATCTTTATTGATATCTCTACTGAGTAATCAGAATCACGATAGGATATAAATTAATACATTGACTTGGAAAACCTCAATGTCTTATTATTGCTGAAATGTGTGATTACAAATTACAACTAGAGTCGCATTTAGAAGGCAGTAAGTACATTTCATTACGACACATTACATATTACATCCACAGCGCATAAAGAATTGGAGATGAAAATTACCAATCTAGTTTTATAACATCCAAAAATAACACATGAAAAACTAGTTTAAACAATTAATTTTTTGTGCTACCGATTGTAAATGAATGACGAATCACTGACTTACTACTAAAATATTCGGCACACCATAAATTGAGCCGTCATTAAGTTTCCCTTTTTCGGGGTTTGAATATGTTCGGTAGGAAGTAAAAGCAAGCATGAATATATGCATGCAAGTATATGCAATATGAAATCCGTCGAAAAGACGTCAAAAACTGAAAGATATGGATTTTGAGTACAACAGTGTGTTATGCTGAGCATCTTAAAGATAAAAATCTGTTATGACAGAGAGCGTTGACATTTATCAAATTGTGCTAGCATTGCTTGACTCCACGATATAAACCTTTGACCGCTATAAGCAGGCAAAAATGAAAGGCCCAATTTGTAGGACAAAGTGGCGGACAGTATCGAATTTTTGTAATATTTGTGTATAAGTCGATGCTATGGAAACTTGAAAGTTGCCTGAAATGTTGCATGGTTATGAATTCATACTGTTCTTGAACGTAGTCACTGGTTTTTTTAGTGGCAGTTTAGTCAAGGGAAATAGATACATAATATAATGTAATAATGATGATGCATTTTTGCTTTTTTTTGCTGTACTTCGTTGCACCTTTTCCTAAGTTGTTGGACCTTTTGGTGACTTTGGGCACATGGGTTATAATGAGAGTGTTACTTTTTTAAATGAAGTTAAATATGTTTGTATTTATTTTCAATGCAAGTTGCAAAGATTTGTTATAATCATACCACATGCATACTCATGAAATTAGATGTATCTATGCATACATAAATGCTGTTAAGTTTATAACCTTAAATTTATGTTACACCTAAATTTTAAAGTGTGTGTCAATTACATAAATGTTTTACACACAGAACTCGGTGAAAAAATTCGACTGTATACAAGAAAATGACTGTTGATTTGTTTTTAGTTTCACTGAATTAAATTGCCGTATACTTGTGGCGCAAGAGTTTTTAGCAAATGGCGACCGAAGTTACAAAAATTTACTTAATTGTCATTTTAAACCTTTCAAAAATGTCTTTATTGCTTTCGTATATTTACGACAGAGTATTAATTCAAACGAATGTACATTCAAGTGAATAATTAATGCATAGTAGTTTTCAAGTATATTTTTTAAGATTAAAGGAAAAGGTCATATTGTATAAATGGTTTGGTTAGATTGATAAACACTTGTGCTCCAAAAATTTGAGTTTGAGAAAACTTATAAGTTTCAAATATTATTTCGTATTTCCACATCAATTCAAATAAAACATTTTAAAATCAGAACGCCATGAACTTTGCAGAAAAATTTAATTGAAAAACTTGTATTTTGTTAGTTTGTCTAAGCGTAATCAAAGCATATACTTGCTTTTTTTTAAAGTTATAACATTGTATTTACGTACCACACACACAGACTGAAGTATCGTTTTGGAATCAAAGTTTTTCTACAAAGATCAACACTTCTGAAATGAATCCCAAAAGAGGTTATTTTTGCGTAATTATGTTGAGACACGTAGTCAATACAGATTTTATTAAAATCCAGTTTTCCTGTGATATAAAACGATGGATTTTTAGTATTGTGACTTGTTGTCGAGTACCACACATTTTAATTGTTATTCTGGCATTTATAATGTAATGAATACAATACAATCATCACCACGTTGAACATTGATCATAATGAAGTTTTATAAACGAATCATTTCAGTACGATCCTAGTAAACATTTCTCCATGCGTGACGTGACATATGGATTATCATATTATTATATCATATACAATACTTTGAAGTCAGACCAGGGCGGTAGTATATGCGCTTATTATTGTAAAAATTACCGACATATCTCTCAAATCTTCTTTATTGTTTTTTATCATTAAATATGCAACAAGTGCAGATGGATATGTTTTGATGTACCATATGAAACAGTCCGTACAATTTTTTGCTTAGATCTGACTTCATTCCAATATATGTTTTGGTACATAGGATATAGGTACCTCTTTAAATTGCGGTGCAATTATGGTGGAACGAGTAGACAAATGTAAATTTTCCTTTCAAACTGATAAGTACCAAATCAACAATCATTCAAAATGTTAAATGTTTTGACTATCCAAAGTCACCTTTCACATGTATTATGGAATGAACTAGTATATTAACTGTTTAAACTCTTTAAACAATAAATATAATGTCAACATGAAGGGCAAGATTCTTTTGTAGTAAGATAATCACTAATCACGTTTTAAGCAAACACACTTAATATATTATCATCATCACAAATAATCAAAATGCATCTTTTACGAAACGACGTTTTTATACAAAGTCGAGGTACCATATGCTTGTGTGTGCGTTGGCGTCGAAGTTGGTTCATTGCATTTCATTTCAGAGTCCAATGGTTTCCTTTGTTAATCATAATCAGAATACTAAAAAGTCAAAAGTTAGTCTTAAACAAGAGGGAAAATAAATGCAGGCGTAAAGAAGTCTGAGAACCGAACCTGAGTTCACTGATCGATGATGAATGAAATGGATGGACTATGTATAATATATAGTACGAAGTACGAACCTCTGTGATACGGTATTTCATGGAGTCGTTGATTCTTATATCGTTTTTTATATATTCCATTCTATAATTTTATCTTAAACATAGAAATGGGAAAAAGCTTTCGCAAGCTCTCCAGACATCATAAAACTGTGACTATGACAATATTAGATAAAAAACTTGTATAAATATGCACTATAAAATATGGCATCCAACTCGGTTTAAAATGTTATTTTAAATAGCAACAAGTTTCTTGAAGGATATGGCCGTAATTATAGGTTACACTACAATCAGAAAATAAAAAACCTACAGAATCACACTCATCCTCTCGTCAGCAGAAACGGTACACTATTCAATTACAACAATATCAAAAAACATAAGGAAAAATATTTCAAGTAAAATAAAATGTTCAACATTTCATCCATCAGAAAAAAAGGATCATCATTACCGCAACTCACAACATAACACTAGGCAATAAGCTTGGTATAAGGAGTTGGTTGTTCGTGTGTGTGTGTGTGTTGTGCGTACACTTATTACGAATGTTAAACTTGTACTTCAGTGCTTTCCATGGCATTGCATGATTTGACGTTACATTACATTTTGTTGTTTCATTACTCCTGAGTCCTGAAGCTTGCTTACTGTATTAATGGATAATGATTTAAGCGAGTGGGATATGATGATGATTATGATTACACGTCCACAAACACACATTATGTTGTGTGATAGTTCTGTTAGGTTAGAGATCAGTGCCCTGGTGGTGCTGGAAATCCAGTTGTTATATTGCCTAACATTGCATTTTGTTCACAATGTAAATGTAAAACTAACGTGCAACGTGAAAGAGTCAAAGGAGAGAGGATGCTTTACTTCTCGTCTCAACTCTCAACTTTTCTCCGTTACATTTTTACAATACAAATACGTACATACGTAATTGTAATACAATTGTCAGTCGTTTTTACAGGTCACCTAATCAGACTGACATTGCTGGTGTTATTTAGATATTATTCATAGCAGTTTCGCTTTTGTGAGTAGGCAGATCCATGATTATATCCTTTCTGCTGTCATTATATTTCTCTCCCTCCTCGTTGCTTTTTTTGATGAATCTCTGTTTGAAATTCAACCTTTCATATTATTTGATATTCATGTGTATGTACATAAAAAAGTGCAACAAACAACAAAAGTACCTATGTTCAATCGTATAACAAGTGATAATAGAAACTGACAGACAACTAATATTTTTCTATAAACTTCAACTTTCATAGCTGTTATATATATACATTTATGATAAACCTTAGGAAAGAGTAAAACTTGAATTTCATTGTTATTTATTGGTGTAATGAAAATTTCTCTCTCTCTTTTATCTACCTAGTAGGCGTTTCACTGAGAAACTGGCCAAACGGGCTCCCCTAATTTTCGTACCTTTGCAATTTCCCGTTATATTGCATTGCACTTTGAAAATGATATGCCAATGCAACAATAGTTATCACCCTAATTGTCATATATAGACTATTTCACAAAATGATAACAGTTGCACATACACACGAGTAAGTACTAACTGAACTGACTGCCACTCACGCCATTGTCTTAGCAGAAAGAGATGAGCTTTGTTTGTCATGTTTGATGTTCGTTGTGTGATTTCCTTACTCTCTCGCTTACTTCAATCATCTTCAGTTATCATAAAATGATGGCAGTTTACACTTGGCTGTGTATTCATTGTTTCAATCATTGACTCTCCCTCCTACTCCTCTTTTTTTCTTCTTCGTCGTAATCTAATTCTCTCCCTTTGCGTTTTTTATGTTTTAAAATTACGAATGGTAAAAATACCGCAGCACAATTATTGACATGCGCTGTTCTACAAAGTGATGATCATGCTCGTAATAACTTTGCTAAATGTTTGCAATAGTCTGACGAGAGTATAATGGGTAAAAGCAAGGTGGTATGTTTTTTTCTGGGCTAAATAAACCCTTGATGCATGTCTACAAAAAAGGGTGGTAATTATATCATGCGTGCTTAAGGTTATAATTTATCAGCAGCATCAGTTCACTTTAGTCAGCTGAAGTTGGGACTGGTCATGAAAAATTAAATACGTAGCAGCGCAGCATTACTTGTAAAAGTGCATAAAATCAAGGGTATATTTATCAATGCATTGCTTATCATCACTGCTGATATTATTGTTTCCGATAATTATAATGATGATGAGATGATTATTCTAACAATGTTAATCGTGATAGCACAGAGTAGAGTTGGTTTACTTTCTCAGTATTGTGCTATAATTAGTTCAGGCAGGATTTCGTTGAAATGATTTTTTTGCGGAAAAGTTTGCGGAATTGGAGTAGGGTTTTTTTCACATGCGTCATCATTCATCTCATCACGTTAAGTAACATAACCAAACTTGACTACTCAAGTGAAAGAGACGGCGTGAATGAAGATATAAGAATATAGCTTGTTATAATTAAGGATATCCATGTTGTTCAATATTTAATTACTTATGCGTGTCCATGAGCATGCATACATACATGCATCTACTCCCGTGAAACCATTTACAAAGCAGTTAAACGTAAAAAAGGACAAAAATAGTAATAAAAATGCTGAGACAGACTAAAAATGGAAGAACGCAAGTTGTACATTTGACATATAATCCATTAGTGAATGTGTATGGTAATGCGGTCATATTTAATATTGATGTTGTTTTCTTTCTTTGTTCTTTCAGAATCGAGTCGAAACACGAGGTCACTATCCTTGGTGGGCTCAATGAATTCTGTGTTAAATTTTATGGACCCCGTGGAAGTAAGTACTCTACTTTAATAATAAATATGTTTGCATCAGGAGGACACAAAGTAATAAACCGTATTTTACATTCGAGTACTATATGAGTAGGCTATGTAGCCATACTACGCATTATTTGCACAAACATGTATTCATATCTAAAAATGCAAACTTAAAAAATGACATGTGAATGCGAGTTTATCTTACTGATAATGTGTCAACAATACTCCTCGGTAAAAAAAAAGTATGAAAGAGAAACTAAATTTTAAAACATTTTGGTTTGTTTTTTTCCACCGTAAGTGAAAACAAAGCTTGTTTTTAACAGAAAAATATTGCTGGTTGTGTAGGTAATTATGTTGTTGTTTTTGTAGTACCGCTGCTGTGTTTGTGTAAAACAGGCTCTTAATTTGCAAGTGTTATTGCATCTTTTTTTTTGCATGCAGGAATATGCTGATTTGGTAAACAGGTACCTCATTGACCTCATGACGAACTTAGCAAAAACTATGGGATGATGTACTAATAAAGCGATATGCTATTAAAATTCAGCTGCTTAAAAAACAAACTTTTATCTTGAAAACAAGCAAGCGTGTTTGTTCACAGGGCAGTACAACAAGCAACGGTAGTAAAGTACATAATATACAATAGGAAGACTTTATTTTTGTAGGAAACTGAATATGAAGTGGTGGATAGATGATGAAAATATATTATTATGCACTTGCATCCCTGCACTGCACAATAATTTTTTTCTTCAAGTAATTATGAATTTGATGACCTAGATCTAGTATGTTTTATGTCTGCTTTTTTAACGATGAGATACATAGTACACAGTTGAATCTATCTGTATAAATTAGGAAATGGTACATGTCAGCTATCTTTGCGTAAAAACGAATGGTTTTGGTAAATGTGAATGTGAAACCTTCCCATTTTTTGATACAAGTTGAACATTTTTATGATGTTATGCAATCGTTTTTGATGCAAGAATGCAGAGAGTATGCAAATAACGAAATATTTGGTTTCTCATTAGCGGTATGAAGGAATCCAATTGTCTTTTGATATTTGGTGTATGCCACATGATCTGTTATGAGAAGAACTGTTGTATTATGCACAATGCATTGTATAAGGAAAGTAAAAGCAGATAGTGCATGAGTATGACAGACTGAACATACGTTTATTTAATGAACTGATTTAGTTAAATGAGGATATATCAAAAAATGTTTGATTTTATTATGGCATTTTTCAGGCACACTTTTTGTCACTCACATAATTTTTGTCATTAAATTATAGCTTTATACAATTAATCATTTATATTTGCAGTAGATTTATTGTTAAACTTGTAAGAAATGATTTTTTTTGATTTTTGAATAAAACTAATCATGTGATTTGTGTGTTTTTCTCTAAATAGCTCCATACGAAGGAGGGATATGGAAAGTCCGCGTTCACCTTCCAGAGCATTACCCGTTCAAATCTCCGTCAATTGGATTCATGAATAAAGTTTATCATCCAAACATCGACGAAGTTTCTGGCACCGTGTGCCTTGATGTTATCAACCAAGCGTGGACCGCTTTGTATGGTAAGTCAATATCCAGATCATAAATACACTGCAGGCAACAAGCATTTATAATTAAGCAAAAACTATTTTCATCTCAGTCTCAAAGATTTATAATTCAATCATGATGCATAAAGTTTTTTCTGTCGTTTGTTAGCGTGCTGTTTGTTCGTCATTGCTGTTTATATATGGCTTTGATTTACTTTTCAGTGGTTAGTTTAGTTATCCTTAAAAGCGGGTCTCATTTTTCAATACCAATTGGGAACTCAACGAAATGCAAAAGATGACAGGTGTTTGATTTGTGATCGGATGTAATTTGATTGCCAAGGTGCATATTCAATACTAAGTTACCAATTCTTGATACTTTATTCACCTAGCTTACCTGTTACCTTTTACTTCTACACACCATTGCATTTTTATATTGTTTTTGCAATTAGTCTATTTCTTGTTTGGTAGATTGGCAAATGCATACATACAACTTTCAAAAAATTTGTTGATGCATGTGTTAGCGAACTGGTTTTGAACAATATTCTGTCTCAAAACTTGCAGCGAAACTGTAAAGTTGCTTATCATATGTCATGTGACAATTTTAAACAGTAAACCCAATTCTGAAAGATTTAACCATCAATATTTGTTGTACTAGAGGAGAAAAATATTACTTACAACTTACATCCCCTCATGTTATAATTTGCGTACAGATGCCACATCTCATGTTTTTGTCCTTGTAAGTTTTTCATGTGGCTTTTATGCTTCGTTGAAGGCAAAACCAATATAATTTAGCAGCATCAAATCTCTAAAATAATGCATATACCATTATGCTCTAATTAATGTCGCTAAAGCTGAAAGCTATTAATATTTATTGAAGCAATAATAATATACACAGACAAAAATGAAAGATTTCTTATTTATTAAATTAATGACTAAAAATATTCTTTGAAGATATAATATCAGTGGGGTATATGAGGATACTGATGATTAAGTGATGTTCAATTTCATTTCGTAGCATAAGAAAACTCAAGAATATAATGCTATTATTTTGAAAATTATTTAAAGCTAACATGATGTCATGATTATAAGCACCGGAACTAATTCATTAGCCAAGAATAAAGCCAAGTATTCCAGTGTTTTTGATAAAACATGCAAGACTGGTGGATTTTATTTTTTCATTGGTAGCGTAGGCAATAGCGTAAGAGGCAGCATTTTAATCTTACTTGAAATTTCATCCGAAAGGATGTTCTACCTACGTTTGCATTGCTTCCTCCGAAAAAGTGTTTCCGTCGTGACGAAAAAGAAAAGCTGGTATATTGATCCTTTTGGCTGATCAATCGACAATTATGTATGTACCATCTTCTATGTTTTCCACTTTCTCTTTTAGTTTGCGGCTATTACTCATTCTACATTTCCAACTTCCAACCACTTTATGATATGTTCGTTCATACAATCTCGTGGGAGTGTTTCCGTCGTGTTCTGCTCTACAAATAAAAACTTGAAAAGCGCTTGGAATTTTTGCACAAACCAAAAGCTAAAAAAAATGTGTATCATGTTTACATATAAATTAAATTACATATTGTATGATATTTGTTTATTTAGAGATCATACTCTTGACCTTTCATTATGCATGCATATACACCTGATTAAATAGATAAAAACAGATCTTGATGTACGTATTTTCATGTTTTAACGGAAATATGCTTTTTTGTGTATTTATAGATTTGTCGAATATTTTCGAGTCATTCTTGCCGCAGTTACTAACCTATCCAAATCCCATTGATCCCCTGAATGGAGACGCAGCCGCAATGTACCTCCATAAACCTGAAGAATACAAGAAGAAAGTCACAGGTACAAACGAACAAATCCAATTTTATATTATTTTCCTTTCATCAAGTTCATTAAGTAAACAAACAGAATGTAAATATACACATAATGCATTCTTAGTATGTATAATATATTTATGCTATGCAATCTAAGATCTTTAATTGACAAGGTTGTTTGCTTAGTTCTCTCTTTTTTTCGGTGTTTGTGCCTTCCTTATTTTTTGGCACTATTCCAATATATGTATATATATATATTCTGTGATATATTCCAAACTTGATGCTGGCACGGTATTTATTCATTGACGCAAGATTTATTTTATTTATATTTCCCCAGAGTACGTTCGAAAATACGCCACTGAAGATGCGCTTCGGGAACAAGAAAAAGAGACATCAGAGAAGAATCAGTCGTCGTCCGCCAATAACAATAATCTCTCCTCCGATTCAGAGAGCTCCATGTCGGACTTTAGTGAAGATGAAGCACGTGATATGGAACTATAGTATTTAGTCTTCAGTTCGAAAGCAGAGCTACAAATTATTTCAAATTACTATTTCGTAGTTTTAGGGCTAACTGCATCTGTTGGCATGTGAAAAACAAAAATTAATGACATGTGGAAATAGAACATGTCATGTTCAAATTGCGTAGGTGTTAAAATGAAGCTGGTGAAAGGTACATAAACAAGTAGTATTATGTAATTATGAATGTATAATCAAAATATACAGAGATTTATTGTCATTTTTTCATTATACCGCAGTGCTCATTATGGTATTTGCCACAAAATTTTACCTTGATTTGTAAAAGGTAGAGATTAAAGAGCCCAGAAAAATAACCACAAAAACTTTCCCTAATTTCAGCAAAACTACAAAAAAAAGTTTTCTTTCTTCCATTTTTATGCGCTGTCACCAGCTTCATTTTGTTCGTTATTTTTTGGTCAAACTATCAATCTAAGCTTTTCACATGCCAAAAAGTTTGAAGGGGCTAGTCTTAAAAGCTCTCATTTTTTTGTCATTAGAGTGTAGTCTCAATATCTACAAATCGTAAACATATTAAATACTATTACTACTTCGGCATTGTTTTTTTTCTCTATGAACTATGTATAAATAACTGCGTTTCATATAATAATTTAGGTGTTTCATACTGCAAAAGTATGAAAATCTAAAATCGCCTTCTAACACCTTCAATCAAAAGTACATTACATACATAAGTAAATCTCAAAATCTCAAACCATATAAAGCCTGAGGAACTGATGACGACGATGATGAGGATAAGAATACCTTATTAGAGACATCAACTGAAAAATACAATTTAAACGTAATAAGCGTAAAAGTACATACAAATACTAAAATATAAATCTTTACTACTTTGTTGTATTAATCTGTTTCAAGATAGAAAAAAAGTCAATCTAATTACCTCTACCAAACTACCAATGGTGATGATTTAATTGCAATTAAGATTGTTACTCCTTCAGGGGGAATATGTTTTCATTTGTTAAACCAAATCAAATCGTCAAGTGCATATAATATTTAACAAAAAACAAACTTTGCCAAATTACACTGATCTTTAATGTGAGTAGTATGCAATATATTCAACATGATGGAATTGTAATATGCATTAATCAATATTAATTGTTAGTTTCACAAAACGGTAAAAAGTGCAGAAAAAATGTTCACAGTGTAATAATAATTGAACGAGTGTTTTGTATATTGTTTCGGTTTTGAAATATTAGAGGTAAGCGTTGCAATATTTATTTTGCACGCTTCACCAGGAATGGCCATAGGATAGAGAATCAAACAGTTATACATGATTTTATTACCTTCTTGTTATTATTATCACAGTGATGGTAGTGATGATGCATTTTTACCTGTTGTTATGTGAACAAAAAGAGATATTACATGATAATCTGCAATAGCAACATTAATATAAAAAATTAATTATGAAAAAAGTATATAAATGTGATCTTCATCTTCTTGAAACACGTAAAGTTACAGAAATTTTTAATTTTTCATACACCATGAAAATATATATTATTAATATTGTAGCTTCCTGACGGCTGTGTTACTAAAAATGTACTACCAGAAAAAAGAGAAAATCGTTATTTGTATAAAACACTGTTTAAAAATCAATTACTTCTTTACTTTTTTTCGTCTTCGTTTAAATCTTCGTTTTGTATTGAATTGATTATCTTTTTGTAAACTAATACATTAATAGCTCTGTGGAAAATTTCATTAGGTATTATAATATTCAAAGCTCAGATTCACAATTTGGTCTTGCTCGTAAAGTTTATGTAAAATTTTAAAATGTGGAATTTCGTAAAACTTTTAGTTTATTTGGCTATTTGAATGCAAGTATTTGGTATTGGTTAAAATAGTTAGAATTACAACTTATGAGATTAATGTGTAATGTTGGATATGGGAAACTTATGAGTGAATTGCTGGGTAAATCCAAAACAAACGCGAAAGCAAACTGTAAACGTATGAACAGTATAATTGAATAATAATTGAATGAATTACCTAAAAAATGTGAAACTTGTGGAACCTGTTATACTAAAGCTAATTCTAACTAAAAGAGTAGGGCAAAGAGAATCCGACGATGGAAATGAAATTATTAAATGGTCTCTAACAAAGAAATACTGCAAACTTGTATGTCAGTTTAAAAATGGAATCGTTACTTTTGAGCAAGTTAAGTTTTATACATAGCTCAGATGAAAAAGAATCATGGTCTCAAATCTCTCGCACACATTTACTCAGGTTTATTACGAAAGTCATTCTTTAAATCTCAGATGAGGGTCAGTAAAAAGTACAATATTTTGAGAACACTATTCATCCAAAAAAAAGTTAAAGGATGTGTGAATTGACTACTTATGAAATTTAACTTGCTCAGAAACTTAACTTGATTTCAGTCATGTCAAGTCAGTCATCAGAAGTGTTTTAATGAAAGTATTGGGAATGAAGGATGAAAGGTAAAAGGCATATTAATTTTTAGGTTGTTGTAAACAGTGTACATTGCAATATATAGAGTTGGCTTTGAATTAAGTATGGAATATAAATGTGGATGGAATAGATTGTGTGTAAAAAAAATGGTGATAGTGAGTTATGTATGAATAAGAGGTTTAGAATGATATAGTTTGTTCGGAATGGGTGTGTGTGTGTGTAAAAACGCGTGTCGAGTTTGAATTCGAAAGAATATATTTTGCAGGTCACAGGATGGCTTGTGTAGCGTGGTATGATATGAATGGTTTGGAATGGTTGTAAATAGTAACGCAGGCTCTTGAAAAGAAAAAAAGAAGGAATTAAACTCTTAAACCGGACAGTTTAAAATTAATTCTGGTTTTCAGCAGAATGTAAAATAATTGACGAAATCAATTTGTAAATATTATCAAAGCTATTTAGTAAAATCAATTTGAAAACCAACTTTGAAATAGTCCAATGAATAAACAATAAGTAGAGAAAGGCATTTGGCTGGCTTAACGGAAAAAATGAAGTACAATGATAAATGAATCAATTAATTTGGATCAGAATAAGCATTGCAGAATTGTCAGCTTTCAGAAAAAAACATACATATTTTGAAATATATGTATAGATGTCAGGTTATTTAAAAACATCAGAAAGATGCAATTACATTTATCATATGTAACGTTATACGTATTTGTCTACATATATCAGTCTATTCACTAGACCTTACTTTGGACTTAACATGTTGAATTTTACTTGTTGAAAAATTATAACTTGATAAAAATCAGAATTAAGATGAAGAAAATTATGAAATGAAAAAGCTTGCTTTCGTAGATTTGTTTGAAAAAGGAAATGTATTGCGTAAACAAGTTCTAGAAAATCAAGCAAAATCAGGGAGTTTTGTATGGTAGAAAAATGACATGTGGGTGTTCTTTAAGAAAAGTGGTGATGGTTTATGCTAAGTTTGTTAAGGTTATGAATAATACTGATTGTTATGTTAAAACTTAATTTTTTTGTTATCTTTGCTTTTTCACTATCGATTTTTTTTCGTAAAAAAATAATCTTTCTTATCTTTTTGTAACAACATACTAGACTCTAAGTATTTCCAGACAAAAAACTTCAAGTGCTTGTTTCACCTGTAATATCTTAGTCATATAAAAACGCAATTAATTAAATGTATTAATTATTAGTTAATACTTAAAATCACATTAAGTGTAAATTAGGTACGTGGTGAATTAAGCTGATATGAATTTGAAAAATCGTTTATTCGATTATTTTCGTGTTCCGTAATATATTTGTGAAAGAGTGATATGCACTATTTTATCTTTCAATTTTTTAACTGCACGGATAAAAAACAATCGATGTCAATTTTCAAGTGAATTACTTATTCTTAAGCTATGTGTGTAATTTGCAAGATTTGATTAATTTGGAGAACACTAGATTTTTTCAATCAATCAAATTAACTTTGGTGTTCTTTTTTTGTCATTTGAAATGGTGTTGTGTGTATTGGTTTGTTTGGTGTACAAGTACTAAAACTTTTTTCACGATTGTCATTCTTCAACAAATGTACGTTACTTACTAGTTAAACTATTGTAATTACATAATATTTATAGGAACAATTATGTTAGAATTTTAGAACATAGGTTTAATTATAATGGTAGCAATCCTTGTATATAATAATCGATAGATTTAAGATACGTATATGTAAATACATTACGTATAAAATTAACTACCTTGATCATTATATACAGCTTTTAAAACGGTATAGAAAAATGAAATATCTGTCATTTGTCATAATGCAGACCTTCTATATATTATATGCATAGAATATATTATATTCAAAGCAAAAACTATTGTTGAAAAATTAATTATGATATGATATGATATATTATATGCTTTTAAAACGTTCGTCGTTGCGCAATGAATTTATTATCAATTATACAAATATATAATACATATATATACAACTATGTGAATAAAATTTATCATCATACCATACGTTTCTATGATGAAAAAATAAATACTAAAAATGAGTTAATGTAATTGATTATTTCTCATCTTTATTTCATATTTTCAACTAGATATTTTCATATGTAATAAATCATTCTGATTAATAGAATCTGAATTTGTTTTCCCCAAATCATTGTTAAAGTTGACTAGAGTATCTGAACCCAAAATTTTGGCACTTCCTAAGCACACGTCACCTTTATAAAATACAGCTTGCTGACCTGGCGTTATTGCCCTTGTTGCAATTGATAAAAATACTTTTAAAATTTTACTTCCATTTTGCATCGAAATAGAACAAGGTATTGTCCATTCAGTATGCTGAAACTTAAACATACAGTTATAGGGTTTATCAGGCTGTATTTCGGGTTGATATGATATCCAATTTGGCGTTGATATAAATATTTTGCGACTATACAAGGACGGATGATCTCTTCCCGATGCTGCGTAAATTACTTGAGTACTGGCATCCCTTTGACAAACGTAATATGCTTGTGGAGATCCACTAATCCGACATCTTTGTCCTATAGTAAAATGATGAACTCCTTGATGTTCTCCAACAGTTTTACCGGAGTCTACATCAATAAATACACCTGGTTTGTCGTCAATGTATTTTGAAATAAAGTCGGTAAATCTACGATTGCCTATGAAACAGATTCCAACGCTATCCCGTTTTTTAGAAACTTTATCCATCCCCATTTCTTTGGCTAGTTGACGAACATGGTATTTATACATTGGACCAAGGGGAAACATTGTTCTGCGAAGAGCATCCTGGCAAATGTCACTTAAAAATAAGGTTTGATCTTTTGTCATATCTACGGCACGGAGCAAGTGTGCCTTTTGATCTTTTTCGAAGGGTCTCAAATGTTCTAAAAAGTTTCCCAGTGAATTTTGAGCATAATGTCCTGTTGCAATGGCATCTGCACCTAAATTGTTTCTAGCATATTTGTAGAAGGAACCAAACTTAATGAACTTATTGCACATGACATCCGGGTTTGGAGTAAAGCCTCTCTCATAATCTTCAACAAGACGGGTGAAAACCTCGTTCCAGTAATCTTTTACAAAGGAAACTTCAACGAAAGGAATGCGGAGAAAGTCACAAATTGTTTTGGCGTCTTCATAGTCATTCTTCTGAATAATTTCACAGGTTCCACCTTCATCTAGATCGTCCCAATTTTTCATAAATGCTCCCAAAACTTGATATCCTTTCTGTTTCAGCAGGGCAGCGGTAACTGCACTATCCACACCTCCGGAAATCCCGCATACAACCCGTTTGATTCCTGACATCTTCTTCCATATAGCTGTCGTGTATTTAGACACGAGACCTCATGCAAGCAGGTATTGAACTTTGGTATTGATCTGCAACAAATCAGCGATTTACGAATTACAAATTACGATTTATGAATATTTTTTTTTTTTAGGATTTACCGAACAAATAAAAGAGTAAAAAGTATATGAATATGAAAACAGCTTACCTATTTAATTTCAAGCAAATCGTTGTTATAATTTCTTTCTCATTTTTACTATTAGATAATTGAAGAACAATAACAAAGCATTAAGTAATTATTGGCTGTTTTAAAAGAGAAAAATGAGATAACGTGCTTCTACACATGTAAGGAAACGCTCGCGGTCAAGATACAAAAATGAAGAATGAAAGTGTTCTTCTGTTGCCTGTGCTTCAATGGTATTTGTAGAAAAACATCTGACGGAACTTATGTCTTGTTTGTATAAGAAAAACAGCATTTATTAAGTTTCAGGATTTTACTGAAACTTTATACGAATGGGGGGTACGGGACCAAAAAGTCCGTCCGTCTGTCCGT
>JAQFXM010004049.1:0-18238 GCA_034693345.1 Entomobrya multifasciata | reverse complement strand
CCATACATCACACACAAAAAATCAAAGAAATCCGTGAGATGACGATTTTCAGTGGCTGGTCATCAAAAAAGATACTCTGATATACTTTCTCTTTTTTAATTTGTTAAGTTCAGTTGAAATCAGAAGAGTATCACTATTAAGTAAATTTTATATGCTTTTAGTAAAGTGAGGTCAACGTGGTTTTATGTTGTTAAATGACTGATATTTCATGATATGAGTTGTTCTATACTTAAGAATATCCTAGAAAATCTTAAATCAATTGTTGTGATGGAACGAAGCCATACGCATTTTAATTGTGTTAAGGAAATATATGTATCAAACTGCTACAAGCTTTTATGAAATACCACAAAAACATGAAAATTATTTGTTTCATGAACAAAAACCTTCAATGCATATGTACTAAAAAAATATGCTTAACTAAATGCTACTACAAAATCATATTTTTACAATAAATTGTGTACGTGTGCAGTGCAAATATGCTGCTAGTATACGCTCATGCTTATGATTACGGAAAAAATATTATTTGTATTCATAATAAAATAGTCAATTGTTCAATACTAACTGCATTAAATGCATGGTGACTACCAGCAATGAAAGACCAGCTATTCATAGTGCTTATTATAACGTTCATGCATGTTTACAAGTGAGCTCAACATAAAAGACCCAGCTCAATGCCAACCCCATCCAAGTATTTTACGTAAGCTCAAGTCACCCTTCATCCAACGTTACAATCACAACCCGCTTGCATCTCAACACTCAGCGAGTGGCGAGCTCCTTCTTTTTCACCTAATTCTAGGAGAAAGTCGGCCAAAAATGCTGGGAAAGCATATCTCATAAGCATATCTCACTATCATTATGTATGTCATACGGATAGACAAGAAGCGAAAGTAGAAAAGAAATATTGACTACGCCATCTACAAGGTATAATAGATAAAGCTCATATCTTCACTGAAAATATATAAAATAAAAATTTGCACCCATATGTACAAATGCAATTGAAGTTCGTAATGACAAAAAATCTTCGTAACAAATAACTTAATACATTACCTGCATTATATTTCATGATAATACCGATTACATTCCTGCATAATTTTAAATCATCCAGTTATTGATAATTCATTTCATAACAATGTGGTGCACTTAAATTAGTATAGTTCTCTAATACGTTATTACTTGGGGAATCAGTTGAGTTACTGCCACTGCAAACATAGTATATTGGTCATTCATTCGTGTTGTAATATGTTTTATGATAAAAACGAACAAGTGTTCTTTTATATAGCAGTGAATACAAGAAAAAACCATGCAAAGGAAAAGTAGCGTTCTATGAAAAGAAAGACAAACACGCCACCTACAAAGTGTGTTAGTTAAGTTCATTTTATTATTTAGTGGAAAGATGTATCAAGCGCATAATTGCATAATAAGTTAACCCACTAAAGTGATGCTCTAGGAAAATTTGCAGCATGTCATATACATGTCAGCTTGGAAAAAGAGAATGAGTTATGGTTCATCAAATAACAAAACAAGAATGATAAAAGCGTAAACAGAATTTCTATGTTTATATGCCAGTTGCCAGCGTTGTCTGTTGTAAATTTAGAGCATCACGTTCAGAGAAAGAAAAGTGTAACTAGAATGGAGATCAAAAGAAGACTGATTGCTGACTGGCTGTTTCATCTTAAATATTTTTATGAGCCCAAGGTGCGGACGTGCCTGATATACCATTGCGGCTGGTTGATGTGGTAGTCTTGCTTCGATTGCTTGTTCGGGAATTATCGTAAGTGAATGTTCCAAATGAACCTCTATGAATCTTTATGAGTTAGATTCATTATTGGTTGAGTTGAGTGCAGACAAACAGTTGGGTTGAAAGCAGTCAAGTTGCTCCAGGAAAAAACCTACAAAAGTTTTTCATAGAGAGAACATTTAATTATTTAATAAATTTGGTGGATTATATATTGAACATTTAGCTTTTTTAAATGCTCTATCATAAGTGCTTTAGTCCAGATGGCAAATATTGGATGAATTTATGTTGTAAAAACTAAATTCAATTATTATATAAGAGCTTCATTTTAGCAGATCGTAAAATTGTATTTATAAACTTTGTATCTTGAAATCTATTTTACCACGCTGGCAACCAAAACTTCACGTTTCACCGAGCAATCAATTTAATAGTATTTGATAAATTATTGAATACATTTGTTGATATGTTCCAAAACACTGCTTTAATGAAATACACTAATTATAACTTCAAACTTGCTTTCTAAAAAAACAATATGAAATCCAAAAACATTACACCACCAGTAATATACGAACAAATTGTCAGCAGAATATTTTTGGTGCAAACATTTTTGAAAGAATTATGTTTGCAAACATTTTTGCTAGTTTACATTTTGGGTTTCATAATTTGCTCAAATTTATGGTTTAGTCAACATTAAGTTTACCTCAGCACTAAATTCATGATGATTTGAAGAGAATTTGGAACATTTTTGTTCTGGTATGTTGGCATCTAAATTTTGTCGCAAATATGTATTTGTTAAATTGAAAGAATATCAACGTCACTTGTGCACCTATGTAAGAAACACTTGCAATGCTGAGTACGCCATGCCGAGTCTATTAATGTTCTGAAATGTTGTCATAATCAATTGTATGGCATAGTGATTAACTTACCATTGTTAAGTTAATGAATTGTCCAAAAAATATTTATAACAGGAACAACGCCTATTTTATTTTTGAAGAATTTGGGCGTTAGGTTTTCCTTCTAGACTTTACTCTTTAGAATTAAAACCAAAAATTATGTGATTATTGACTGAATAGGTTTTCTGCATATGTTATAAATTGGCGAGCATTGTGCCACTAGAACCTGAATTTGTTCGCATTCGCAGATTTTTTCATGTTTAAATTTAAACGTCTACACTATCATAAACGTTGCGTAAAATATTTTATAAACCTACTTAAATATATCTGTCGTAATTTTCTAGAACTACGACTGCAGCAATGTTGCCCTGTGACAGTTTAAAACATTTTATAACAATAGGATACTACCATGGAATTTTCCCTTTCACCATTAAGCGTGATCCTAAACTCAAATCATACATTTTGAAAACAAGCTACTTAAGTAAAGTATGAACAAAACAAAATCAAAATTAGATTAGATTTTTTACAGAATGTATATTATTCTTTATCTTTGACCAAACAGATAACTTCCTTGCTGGTTATGGTAATCAATATTGGATTTCGACTTTACGAGTGTGGTAAGATCTTTGACAAGATTCCTGCTGATAATAAAAAATGGACTCCACCAATATTTTTTTACGTATTTCATGGCTTCATTAACATTATTTTTCACTGTACGTTATGGAGAAGCCTTTGGTCTTTTAGTAAGTATTATCAGCTATTTACGCTGATTGGACAATTCAACGTTTTTCATTCTTTGAAGAAACCTCAAAAATTCTATAAAATTTTGTTTATTCTGTCGCCTTACTGTATTTGGGTATTGCTTATAGTAACATCCCTTGCTCTAGCTATCTACGGTTCTCCAACACAAAGCGAGGTATTAGGCTTAATATTTCCAGAAAATGTGGTCAAAATTGCAATGATTCTGGCGTTTTATTGGCGTCACTTGGCTGGATTTATTGAGGAAATTTTCATCACATATATGATATTACCAATTTGGATGTGTGTGAATATTTTCATGAATGAAGTAGCATACGAGTCAAAACCAGAAGTGCAATGGAAATACATTAAAAACTCCTACTTAAAAATAAGATGCATAGTTGACATTGCAAACGAAATAATTTGGCCAAATGTTTGCATTCACACGATACTGAATTTCGCTTACTATTCTTTCAATTTCGATTCGTTTTTGACCTCTAATGATTTTATTCAACGAATGAGATTCCTTATATATATTGTTAACGCTTCAATATTCTATTATTTAGGAGCAGACGTTTGTTATCAGGTAACCTTTTTTGAAATGTCGTTATAATGTAATTGTTCAGGATTTTAACTATGCTTGTTTATTTTGACTATTCAGTTTAAGAAACTAAATGATAGCATATTTATATGGAAGCTTAATTGCAATGGAAATATTCCACAAAAGGAATTATCTGCTATTTTACACGACTTGCAACATAATCGTGTGAGTATATCCTGTGGAAAATTCAACCTCACATTCAGTATGCTTGCTGGAGTAAGTCTAAGATTTATTAGAATAATTTACCGACATTGAATATTCACTTTTATTTTTAACAACCTTGAATTTTCCAACAAATATTTTATTCTTTCCAGATATGTGGAGTAATGGTGACCTATTTCATTATTTGTGTTCAGTCTCGAATTGATTCCAAGGAAACTTCTGCCAATTATTCTTACATTTGGTAAAAATCAACTGCCAACTGGTTTCCATGTAAAAATATTTTTTTGTAAATGGTATGAACACATATATTTATTCTTTCAATATTTTTTTTCAGTTTCGTAGTTAAGTTAATTCAATAATGATGGCAAAGAATTTTTTTGTGAAGATCGTATTTTTAGAGTACATTGGTAAGACTGTGTATATTGATCTGTTTAATATGTTACAAGGCTATATGAAATCAACTTGTGACACACTCAACATTTAATTTTAAAAAAATGAATAGAGACAAAAATTTAATTGCATAAAATTAAGCATTTACATTCTTAAAATTTAAACATAGACTTAAGCTGGAATAAATACACTTGTGTAAGCGTTCCTCAAAAACTATCTATGATTATAACTAAGACCCACATCAAATATACATCTAATCCATAGTTTAAAGTGGGCCTATAGAGCCATCAGTATCGCAAACAGGAGAAATACAGTTTATCTCTTTATTAAATTACGTATTGAAATAATTCGCTCAACAATATTTTTCAGCACGAGGCAAGCAAACAAAAAAATCTGTTCCGGAATGCGGGCAGCGAAAACTTATTCGTAATATTTATTAAGACATTCGTAAGATTTTATGACAAACCCGAAAAAGGAGTATCAACATCTCTTTCACGGATGCAAAAACAGGTTTTAATGTTTATAATTTTATGGACTTGAACAAAACATATAAATACATGTTGCCACTACCCACCTGATGAAAATATTCAAATAAACTTACCGAAGTAAATGGAATAAATAAGGACTTTTTAATAACATCCTGTTGTTGATATTATAACTAATAACTATGGAATAAATAAAAACATGTTTTCACCATTTCGATGTATAATTTGTTAGATGTGTCATTTATCTCCAATAACCATCATTTAATTTATTACTTAAGATATTCGGGAAATTACGAAACGAAATAAATATGCGAGCTTTAAACTTATTCGTGACATATAAAGGGTTATTCTACATATCCATTTGTAGTAGACTTACGTCAACCCCACTCATCACACTCAAAATGCTTTTGTCTGAAAATTTTCTGCAAACTATTATAAGTTCGAATAAAATCAGACCCTCAATTGTAGGCCAGTTATTTGTTTATAATAGTAAAGCTCAGAAATTTGAAATAAATAAGAAAAATGGAGCACAATCTGGATTTATTATTCGTTGGATTTTAATACTTGTTTCAATTATCTCTTTATTTCTACGAATTATTTTCCAATCATTTAAACATGATCAACATTCTTTGACTAGCCAACGTGCCGAAGTAAGTCTTTGTATAATGACACTATTTGTTTATGGTGTGATTGCTGAGCGTTACCGATTTCGAGGAAAATACCCAGAGGTTTACATATCCTTTATTAACAGCGCAATCGAATTGGAAAGAAACCATTGTCAAGGTACGACCCATTATTTTTTATATAAATTATACTAATTAAATTATTTGAAAATATTCTTGATAATTAGAAATCCCAGTCACTCGTTCAAAGAAAATCCAACTTGCCAAACAGTTTTTTAAGCTAACTCGATTCTGTATTAAGTGGATATTTCCTGTTGCTTTGCCAATTTCCTGTGTGATTAACAAAAGCTTGCCGTTCAACACTGTATGGTTTGTGGACTATATTTTGGGCTTGAAAATATTTCATTGCTTAGCCGGTCAAATATTAGGAATGGGGTTCTCATTTATTACACACCATTACCTTTGGGTCATTATAGCAACTCAAGGATATTGCGTGACTGCTGATATATTAATTGGTGTTTTGACGTTGACGTTTTGTCAAGATGCTGCAAACAGGTATCCCAATAAAAGTTATTAGTCATAATCTAATACGATTTTACAAATGATGTTTTTTGTTTTAGAAAACTAATCGATTCGATAAAAAGTCGGGAAGTTTGGATTCTAAATAATGGGCAAGTTTCCCAAAATCTCTGTCTTCATCGGGGTATTCATCTATTGGTTGAACTTTACAATGAGTCAATGCGATCCTTACTGTTTATGACGCTAGTTACTGGTGGGGTTGTACAGATCACAGCAACAGTTACATTTATAATTCAAATGTCCTCAGAATCTGTACCATTTCTGTTAAAGGTATTTCTTGTCGTGATTTCTACAGAGTGTATTCTTGTTATTTTGATTGTCTACGGATTTGCGGGAGATTTTCATTATTTGTCGTGTACAATGTTGTTAAAGTTAAAGCAACAAGCTAAAAGTTCACAACATACAGAAAACCTAACCAGGAAGGAAAAGGCATACAGAAAGCGTTTTTTAGTTTCATGTCAGACAGGAAGAATTAAAATAGGTTTGTCAAACTATGTCGAGAAATCAACTCCTCCTATTTTCCAGCTATTTTGTGTAGATCGTGTTATTGATATATTATTAGTATTGTAGCCATAAAGCAATTTTCAAGTTATTTGTCGTAAAACGACTTCATAATATTGTCAGCAACAAGATTTTAAGTTTTTTTTGGTAAAGGAAAGTTTATGCTAGAATATATTGGAGGGAAAATATAGAATAATATTATTCAAAATAAAGTATTAAAAATAACTTTATTTGTGACGCCAAAAATATTTATTAGAATATTCTAATATTTCCTGTTTTCAAATAAATTTAATTCAATTATGCCTAAAACTGATCAAAAACTGTCACGTAAGCTTCGTATATTTGGCTCCAACATTTTCATGCTAACTTATCTTGTTTACATTAGTTTGGCGTATTCATATCTGTTTGTCATGTCAGACGCTTTTACGAAAACAACTGGAATCATAGCAACCAACGAAAACTTACAGTTCATTCGACTTTCTTTCACATCCGACACAACACTCTCGTTTTTAACCATCCATAAAGCTATCAAAATGCTTTTGTCTGAAAACTTCTTGAAAACTATTATCGACGCAAATTCTTCATCTCCCAAAATCGTTGGCCAGCTATTCGCTTATAACAATAAAACCGAAAAAATTGAAATATCTAAAAACGCCAGAGCTCGTACGGGGTTCATGATTCGTTGGATATTTATGTCGGTAGTTATTTTGTTCCTAGTTTCCCGAATTATTATCACTAAATTCTTTAGTCGAAATCATCAGGCTACTTCTTCTACGGAGACATGCTTAAGCATTCTGCCAATATTACTATATGGCGTAGTAGCGGAGCGTTACAGAACTCGGGGAAAGTATCCCGAAGCTTACATATCATTTTTGAACGGAGCAATCGAAATTGAAAAACACTACAGCACAGGTAAGTATTAAACCTCAAAGAACTACTAGTATGGAACATTGGTTTAAAATACATGGTTTTTTATTTAGGAATTAAAACGCCAAAACTAAAGAGTTCTCTTGTTGTCCAACATTTTCTTACTATAACTTATTTGTGTTGCAAATGGGTATTTCCTGTTGCATTGCCAATTTCTTGTGTAATTGACAAAAGCTTACCCTTCAACTCAGTATGGATATTTGATTATATATTTGGGCTTACTGAATCCAAATATTTAGCAATCAAAATCTCTGGAATGGGATTATCGTTAATCATCAATTATTGTGTGTGGGATATTGTTTCAAAACAAGGATATTGCATAGCTGCGGATGTAGTTATTGGCGTTTTATCGTTGACATTCAACCAGAACATATCCAACAAGTATGTGAAATTACATAACTCCTCAATACTTTAAGAATGTTTAATTTGAAGGCTTGATTTTACATTACAGAAAGCTATTCAATTTGATTGATAGTCAAAAACCTTGGTTAGGAAATACGGAGCAGGTGGTCTGTCCAGAACAACGACTTTGTCGATCAATACACCTGCTTGTGGAAATTTATAATGAAGCAATGTGGACTGTAATATTCATATCTTTACTGTCATGCGGAGTTGTTCAAGTCACAGCAACTGTGACGCTTATTACTCAAATATCATCAAAGGATGTTCCTTTTTTATTAACGACGTTTCTTGTTTTGATTAACTTGGAATCTGCACTTGGAGTAACTGTTGGATATGGATTTGCTGGGGATCTTCATCAAAAATCGCATCAAGCTTTATTGAAACTAAAACGCCTGGTCACCAAGCCACACGTTGTCAGTTTGAATAGACAGGAGAGAGCGTACCGAAAAAGATTTTTGGTTTCATGTCAGACAGCAAAAATTAAAATAGGGTTGTCCAATTTTATTGAGAAAACGACTCCTCCCGTATTCCAGTTATTTTGTGTAGATCGAATAATTGATCTCTTGTTAGTTACTTAATAAAATATGTAAAGTACAAGCCAATTTTCTTATTACAAAGTTTAACATATATATGCTTAATACAATTCGTATTCGATAAGAAATATTTAAATTGGTATTTCGAAGTGACATGCCAAAAAAGACGCTCAAAAAAGCTAATGCTAAGTTATCCAAATTCAATGATAATAATTCTGTAAACAAACAAATTGTCCAGATAATGTATTATAACCATTTATGGTCAAATAAAAGTTTGCATGCTTCGTAACACTAATTCTCATTTTCATAATTATCACTTAAATTATTTTTTAGTTTAAATTTCCACAGAATTCCTCTTACATTTGACATTAAAAGTTTTCAAATAGCTAGTAAATTTCTAATTTTAAAATTTTAACTTTATTTCAAGTGACATTTAAAAAGTAAAGAACATGTATCTTTATGCATTATTGAATGTTTAATGCTATCTTTGAACAAACATGTGCTAAAAGAGCTGTGTAATTCCTTAAATAATTTTTACTCTTTTATGTTTTATGTGGTGAAGCAATTACATTGACACATATATTTTTTTCGGTTTAGGTATCAAGGAAAAGTTTTAATATTGATCTTAACGTGTTTCCTTTTAGGTATCGTGTTTAACTACATTGCACTTAAACCTCCATCAACTCCCAAGCTCTGTCCAGTAATTTGTGGTGCAGAATTGGATGCCATAAAAAGAATTGCATTGACAACATCATCCATTGGCATCAGTACCTGTCCTGAAGGAGTTTGTTCTTCAAATATTGTACGAAATCGTTTTGCACAATCCTTATCTTTTTTCTCCATTAGCTCAACTCCCTGTAGCAACATGTCAGTTTCAATGACACTAGGACAAACAGCATTCACTCTAATTTTGTGAGGTCCAAGGGTAATTGCCATAATTTTTGTGAGCATTTCTAGCGCAGCTTTTGTGCAAGCATAAAACACAATTTCAGTTCCAGCACAGGCTTTTTTAGCACTCTGTTTAAAAATAAAAATAACCATAACTTTTCCATGATTTAATAACATTGACAATTTTCAACTTTGAGTATACTTACCACTGAAGAAATATTTACGATAGATCCACCGTTTCCAATGTCAATCATTTTCTTGGCCATTATTTGGCTAACATTTATAACAGCTTTCAAGTTAACTTTAACCATACTGGAGACACAAAAATTCGATGTTAATATATGTTCTTTATTTTTTTGGCTTAAACTAAAATTTAAAATACTTAATACGTTACCTGTCAATGTCCTCGGGTTTAATGCTAAAGAAATCGTTTGGTATAGCAATGCCAGCGTTGTTAATCACGCAGTTCACAGCTTCCAAATTTTCTAAACTTAATCTAGTCGCATTCCAGTCAGAGAGATCCACACAAATTGTGATAACATTTGGATGCTCATCTTTTAATTTTTGAAGATTATCCGGGTTTTTAGACAAAGCATATACTTTTGCTCCCAGAAAATCAAGTCTTGCCACCACTGATTTGCCAATGCCTAAAAATATAGAAATGGTTGTAGATATTTTTAATTAGAACTGAATACTCAATACGGTAAAATTAAATTACCCCGTGCAGCTCCGGTAACCAGGTAAGTTTTCCCATGATGTATATTTTGTTCACTCATTTTAAGTTTTAGTAAACCAGTGTGTAAAAATTTTATGACTGGTGAGCCTTAATTTTTTGTCTGTCTTGCTAGCTGGGTGAATAGAGTAAAATGGACTGATTTTACTTACAAAATATTTCTTGTCGCTAGACTTTATAACATCACGAATAAATTATTATTATGAAGTAATTGTGGTACTCGAGATGATTTCTGTATTGCATATAATGTGGTATCTGTTTTTTTTTTACTGTTAACATGAAAGTAAGCAAGTTTAATATTCCAGTCACGAAATACGTAATGCTCAAGTTGCAATTGCGTAAAATTACCTGTTGTGTCCTATTGTAAACTTTTTGTTTTGTGCTTTTAGTTTAACTAGCGCATAGAGCAATAAAATAGCAGGCAAAAAACCTGTTTGTAATTATTCAATAGTGAATATTATGTGTTCATATTTATTCTTGTAAGATGGATTTGTATGCATGCTTTCAGTAATGTTCTAAATTGTCATATACAATACAATATGACCATTTAGTTTTGTCGTTTTCCTTACATTGCAAAAAAGGTGTACATTTTCATCATGAACATTTTATATTTAGCATAGCAACAGTGCTGGTTCTGTAGGCATTGTATTGTATATGAATTGGGAAATATGGAAAGAAATGTAGCTAGTGTTGGTAATTTATGCGAATTTCCAGCAAATAATAAGACAAGGCAGATACATTTTTGTATATTTGTTTAATTCGTTTTGAAATATGGAGCGGTGTCCTACACGTGAAAATCTAAGCTTACTGCTTCAGTTTTTCTGACAATAACGGTTAGCTGATGTTTTGTGTTTTAGTTCAAATAAGCTCTTTGTACGCCGCAATCTTGAGAGATAAAAAATATGAAAATACTTACTCACATTAAACAAATTTCTTATCGTACCGCTAAATTTTTAGCCAAATAAGTAAATTCCAACAATGCCCGCATAATTATGCAATATTATGATTTATGAACCGGTTACAAATATTTTATCCTTGACAAGCTGTTAGTTTTAAGTTTTACAAATGCAACTTCACTATTAATAAATTTCAGTCTCATGCTTTCCACTTTATGAGATGATTTTAGTGTGGTTTTAAATAAAGTGTTTTGAAAAAATTCACGAACTATTTTATTCCGCTTCTTCTTCACAGTAAAACACTCTCATCATTACTGCAAGTTCAGTACTCATCCTTATCACTCAAAATCAAAGTAACATTATTGTTTTAGTCTTTATGTTATTGAAGTTTAAAGTAAAGAAATTCAAGTTTTCCAGCGGCTTTAATTTTTCTAGCTTAATAAGTTTAATTGCCAATTTTGTCTAGATTAGGAATGTTCTTGAAACACTTTTTACGAATGTTATGAGATCATAAATGCATAATTCATGTAGAATTATAATGTGTAAGATTATTTAAATATAACATCAAACATGTTTTAAAGCAACGCTACAATGACAAAAGTCATAATAAAAGCATATAATTTTGCATTTCCGCAACAAAATTTAGTAAAAGTCAGTATCATCATCAATACCATAATTATCACCAGTATTTATTCGCTACTGGTGAAGCCTACCTGTATAAAAAACCATAAGGGTAAAATAATGGAGTTTCGTTGATTAAAAAAAACAATCTTACTATAGATTTTTTTAGGAAAATTACTACGTACGACGTATAACATCCAGTCAATTTGAAAATATGTTTTTGTCTGATAAGCTTTCATTGCACATTTCACTTGCCGTTCCACGACTTACTAAACGTGTAACATAAACATTTATTGTGCAGAAACCAAATTGTTATGTACAAACAAGTAGAATTACATTATATTTCCTTTTAAGAAATGCAATATGTTTACACACATTATTAAATCAAACACAAGTTTATCGATAGTTATATTCTGTAATATCTGGCTTAAAATCTATTTACTCAAATATGCCTATTTTTTTGTCTTTGGCAATAAGCCTCAATTGATTGATAAACTATTCTCCTTATCGACTGCTCCTACACTAATAATTAAATATGTTATAAGTTCAAAAAAACTTCCAGCCAAAATATATTAAAATGTAATAGTATCAGTTAAAGTTTACTTTTTAACAAAAAAAGGAAAGTAGTTATCGCATATGCAATTTCTCATGTTTGGTCGTTATCGCATCAAATTCTTGTTGGTTGAGTAGACCCTAAATTTGGTTTTGATTTTTTGGTAACGATTTCTCTCAACGAATTGCGAAATTGAGTTCCACTCAAGCAATAATAAAACCAAATTGATGGCAAAATTGGTGTTGAAAAGCATCATCGTCCAGGAATGAAATGATAGTATCAGGTCCAATCCATCGGTAGGAATGCCTGCTTGCGGATAACAATATGATGAAACAAAACCAATGATCACATACATCTTTGAATGTCTAATTCATTTGTTTGGCATGAGTCATTGAAAAATATTATGCGTAAATTTAAAACCGTTACATTTTTACCTTCATAAACAGCACACAACGTAAGCAGAAAATGAAGGGGTAAATTGAGACCAAAAAATGCTGAGGAAATCAGCAAAAGTATTTTCGTTATCCTTTTCTCTGAAAACACAGATGCTTGAGATTGTCGTCTTCGACAACTTTGAATATCATTCTGAAAAGTTACTTTCAATCCAACAACATAAGCAAGTGGAATTTGTATGGTTTGAAGTAAGTCTCGTAATCTCCGATAAATTAAATGCAATACCATTTCCTGTTTTGAATTTACAGTCGCATTTCTTTTTGCTGATTTACAGATCATAGCAAGTCGTTCTCTCCTGTGACTACCTTTTCGTACTATCTTTAGATTAAAAAAGGTAATCATGACAAAGGGAACCATAAATACCAAAACAGTGTCCAAATAATTTGCAATTTTGGAAATTTTTGAAACCGGTCAGCCACTTGGCACATTTTTTCATGTCCAATTTACGTTGGATATGTTTTAACTTCAGCCAATATCTAGACGTACATAGGAGACAGCAATTAACCCAAAACCCAGTAAACCAACTATCGTTAACTTTGATTTTCTCAAATTTGCAGATAAGTCTTCGTCTGAGAGGAAGGCATACGGCGATATACCATTCCATCCAAAATGCCAGTGCAAGGTAATGTGTTAACAATTTAGAGAGTTGTCCAATATACATGACTAGTGGACATAAAGAACTCTATGTTATCAGAACTTTTATCAAAGAACCAAGCCCACCAGAAACAAGTTAATTAGGTATAGAGAATCACTAATTGCTAACGCAGAAAGATATTAAGATGATGAATGCTTCCGATATTTTATATCTTTGACAAAAACGGTTATTTTTAGAGAAATTCCGAGTATTCCATAAAGACAAATAAGCGGAGTATAATACTCGTAGTTTGACAGACCACTGAACTTTTCAGTATTCTGTATTAGCTTACCTTTCAGCAATTTCCGAAGATTGGTATACTTCATTGACAGAGTTGAAAACACATAGTAATGTTTTATTACCTTTATTACTTGCAGCAGCATTCATCTTGAATTTATACTGTTTATTTAATGGTTTTCTTAGTGTCTAAAGAATATGCAATTCTCAAAAGTTCAATTGAAGAATAATATTTTAAGCTTACCAAACAGATGTCGTACTTACTAAGCCTCACTGGATAAACTGAAAAAAATAAGCCAGGGACAGGATCGTATAACACGTTAGGGCGCACAACTTTCCCTACTTTCACCGTGCCAGATTCAAAATAAAAACGAAACTGGAACATTCAATTATATGGTTAGCAAAACTCGAGCAAAGATATTATGGGAAAAAGAAAACATTTTAGTAAACACATTCTGAGGTTTAAGGTCTACAATTGTAGCACATCATTTTGAATTTTGTAAGTAGATGTGTAAGTGAAAACGTAGGATGCTGAAAACATGGATTTGCATAAACAAACAAAACAGTTTTTTAGTGTTAGCCCTTTCTCCTAAATTTGTATTGCCTTGTTGCGAAAATTACTCTCTTTAAGCGCGTAAACTCATCAAATTTCACAACCTCTTGTGTTGAACAACCCATATTAGTGTCTACCACATGGGAGATACATTTGTAGTTTCCCTTGGATATGTTGTGAGTGGGATAACAAGTTGCAATTTGGAATTAGTGCATGATAAACAGACACCTTTGTAAAAAAAAATCATGAAATTATTCACACGACTTACTTTGATAGCCTAAAAACCTTTGTATATATCTTCAAGGGCGGACTTCTGTTACAATATTTTTTGTGTCTGAGTGCTTGTTTTAAGTTATTATTAATTTTTTATAATCTCATACGTAGCTAAATTGTTTTTGTTTGGACGAAATGTGTTAATCATATATTACAATTAAACCTTTGTGAAAAACTCATAGTTTGTGAAAACAACTCTCTATCAAACCTAAAACACAATTTTTTTAACAATAGAAACATAACCGTATGCAAAACGACTATCTAAACTTACTTGACGTATAGATATTCCAGGTGGCACAATAAATTACCAAAGCGAGTTTGGCCAACGCTTTTTGATAAAATATATATTGGCAAGGAGTAATGATGTTTCAGCTGCCGTGTTAGTAAAGATTCGTAAGCAATTTCAGAAAATACTTACGATTTATCATGAAATATGAGTTTGCATTCATTCGTTGGCCAACTGTTGAATCCCATGATAGCTAATTTTACTGTAGGGCAACTATAATGCAGAACAAATATGTTACATTTTAGATATTTTGGTATTTTTTTCCAGTTCGAAATGAATAGATGAGTGCATGTAATATTTTTGATACTTGAAACAATGAGGCGATGTATATACTTTTTTGTAGCAATACAATACTGTTGCTTTGAATAATCATCAAATAATGAAATTGTCATGTAAAATCAGAAATGGTTCTTTGAATATATTTAGCTTCACATTTGAAAACTTTAAAAATTTTAACTGAACCAACTTGGTAAAACTTGACCAAAATCGTATGAAATATAGAGCTTAACGAAACAAGACAGACATAAATTAGTATGCCTTGATGATAAATATTAAAGCAATCATATTTTTAAGGAGAAACACAAACTCCTGAATCTTGCAGATGATGGCTCCTAAAGATATGGAATTGACCTCTACCAATTATTGTTTAAGAAACTGACATTTAAGTAAATGAATACTGAATTCAAAGTTTATAAATAAATGAATACTAAATCAATACCAGAAAAGTGAAAAGAGTCAAAGTGTAGAGCTTAGAATTGCTGAAAATTTGACCAATTTTTTCCATTAGTGACAAGGAACGACTGTTCCTATGGCCTTTGTTAACTTATCTAACGTGCATGAAAGCGAAACATAATCAAAACGCCGATGTTTTTGAAAAACAATCAAAAAGTTTGTAACTTTTGCATAACGTTTTATGATAAAAACAAACATCACTATAAAATACAATTTAGCACTTATAAAAAATGAGCTAACAGAACTTGTCATGTTATTAGCATCCTATTTTTTCAAAAGAAATGTCAAATGTAATACAATACAATACCAATCAGGCTACTACAAGACAATTTAAGACAACAAAGAGTCAAAAATATATATATAGGAAACTATGAAAAGAAATGCTTTCGTTATTGATAGTCCATCACAAATAAAAACTTGCTCAAAGTGTAAAAATCCTGAGATCAATAGATCTTCTATTAATGACATCATTGTCTCCAGATTTCTAATGGTGAAATCCGATCTATGTATGTACGTAGTACCATATGGTGCTTATACTCGCACACACAATGGAAATACCTCGTATTTAGCAAACTTTTCAAACATTCTGCTTAACAGATATCATCCTAAAACCAAAACTGAATGCCGAAAAACATTAACGTAACTGATCACAGAAAGGAACTTAATTAAGTGAAAGATTTTAAATGGGTTTTGAACTCGGAAAATCTTTGGATAACAACTGATCAAAAGGATTATTTGTAAAAGTTGTTTCGTTCAAATGGCACAATGCTAAACCAACAAGTCTTTCACGCAAAAGTTACCAAACATTGATTAAGTATAAGAATATGAAAGAAGAGTAAACCTCTTATTTTATCACCCCGAAAAAAGTCTTGGTTTCAAATTTCTTTTACTGATCCACTTACCAAGAAAATCATCATTGTGTGTGCTTCATTTGTGGGACTGGTGTTCTTCTCATCGATCACATGTGTTTACATGTGATGTGTACAACTATCACACAGGAAATCTTTATGTATTTTTTTTTCAGTTCATCCATTGACGACTTAAGCATTCGGCATTTGTAAAAAGTGTGTCCTTGACAAACTGGTAAAGATATGCACCTGCACTATAAACAAAAATTAAACTACTGACATGCCAATTGATTTTCTAATTTGGAGTACTGTATGCTTTTAAGAACAATGTTTAGAGAAATGTTTACATATTTTTTTTATTCTGTTACATTTTACCAATACAAAATACCATCATTACTACAAACTGTCAAAATTACAAAACCAATACATCATTCCAGGTAAATGAAAACTTCATAATTCTCAAAGTTCAGTTCACCTCTATTTACATCGACATTTAATCACTCATCATCACAGTTGCATTCAAGTTTTAAGCCTTTGTGTCATTTCTTTGGATAAAAATACGGTAATTCTAGCACCACAGTTTCTTTATCTTTCTGGCTTGCTAATCTTAAATTACCAGTTAAAAGCAGATCAGCATTTTAACTATTAAAAATAATTTTGGTTAAAGTTTTTTCGGTGGCATACAAAATTCACTTGTAAAATCAGCTAGTATACCAAACGTCTGCTAATATAGAAAATTATAACGACTTATATCCCTCACAAAAAAAAACTTTCGCAAAGGACAGAAAAAGTCAGTATCTCATTTAGTACAAAAACATTGACGCATACATAGACGGAAAGTCAACTTAGAAATGCGCCTTAAGCCTATTACCTCGTAAACTAGTAACGTGCTAAATCTCTCGAGGGAATTTCACGTGTCGTACCACGATTCAGCAAACGTGCTAAGTAAGCATAAGTGGTAAAAAAGCTGTCAAACACACATGATGTGTAAAACCACTCCTGGGTTTACAATAAGATTCTACCGATAAATTTGTCATACTCATTGTTTGATTAAGTTCAGCATAACCGATAGTTTAACATTGGAATGTCTTTCTTAAAATCTATTTCCTTATATCTACTTAAACCTCAACAGAGTATCAGCAACTCCACTTTCACTTTTCAAATTTTCTTACCCAGTTACAACCACACTCATTTTAAAAATATGATAATCAAAAAATACTATACCGATGAATATAATATGTTGTAACGTCAAAAACTTCGTGGCTAGATATATTGTAATATTATAATAGTAAAAAGTTTTCTCATTAAGAAACGATTTCCATTGAAGCAATCACTTTTGTTTTAGCGGAACTTTCCAAGAATACATCTTGGTTGAGTGGGCGCCGAGTTTTGTTTTTCTTTTCGGATAAAAATTTCTCTCAATGAATTGCGAAATTTAGTTCCACTCAAGCAATAAAGGACCAAATTAATGGCAAAATTAGTATTGAACAGCATCATAGTCCATGGTTGCAGCGATAGAGTAAGATTTAATTCATCTGTTGGAACGTCTGATTGCTAATAACAAATATTTTGGAACAAAATAACCCCCAAATCATTAAATCATCAAATTTTTATACATCAAATTTGTCAAATCACTATACGTGCATAGATAAAATATCAATAAAATGTTTACCTGTAGGAACTGCACACAACGTACTACATGAAGGGGCAAATTGAGACCCAGAAAAACTGATGATATTAACAAAAGTATTTTCGTTATCCGTCTCTCCGAAAAACCAGATGCTGGAGTTTTTCGTCTTTGACAACTTTGAATGTCGTAGTGAAAAGTGACATTTAATCCAACCACAAAAGCAAGTGGAACTTGTATAGTTCTTAATAAGTCCCGTGCTCTACGATGAATAACAGGTAGTACGATTTCCTTGTTGGTATGTAGAGCTTTTAGAGCGGCATTTATTTTTCCCG
>JAQFXM010004048.1:0-18238 GCA_034693345.1 Entomobrya multifasciata | reverse complement strand
CTGTTCTCCTGACTGAATTGCTGTGTGTGCGCTTTTCAAGCTCTAGTACACAAGAAAGCATCTTTATACACTAAATACATATACCCACCTACACACAATGTACAGTGTACCTTCATACATGCAATACACATACAACTTTCACTACAAACTAACTTTTTTCTCTAGATCCTGCATGCAACTACCAGTTGCTCTCCCTTTTTTTCTTCTACCCAACTTTCTCTAACCAAAAGCAATAAAGATCATCATATAAATTTACAAGCTATGTAGGAAGCATACTCTGCCTTATTGTTTTTTGGCGTTCAGCCAGATAATGCAATATTGTAATCTACTAGCCTGCTTTAAATATTGTTTTATTATGTATTCTTTATGCCATTGTTGTTTCACAAGCTATAAAACAAGTATTTCACAACTTTATTCCATTGCACGCTGCGTATAAACTCAATGTCCATTTATAGCCTTTCGGGTTTATGCATATATGCATAACTCATTCATAAACTTGCGGTCTTTCTGTGTTGTTTTTATTATGTCGTTATCATTTTATTTAGTTCTTGTTTATTCAAAAGTAAAATGTGCTCATTGGGCATGGCATAAAGTTTATTTTTCAATGAATGAACTATAATATGAATCATGATATATGGCTCCACAATGCATTTATGAAGGTTCTGTGGTATTTAGAACAGGAAATGCTTCCTAAATTATAGACTGACGTTGAGCGAATTGTAATGAAATGAAATCATATAATTTAAGCTAAGTGCTTGAAGGCAACGACTTTTCATCAGTCTCGTTTGCGCTTTCTCTGCAAAGTCAGTTCAAGTTTGGCGGAAGAGATAATTAGGTACTGTGTAAAGGCACGTTTGCACAAAATAAAGTTTGAATAAGGTAAGCATGTGTGTTATGATGAAGTGATTGAAACTTATGCCATTACCATTAAAATAATATGCTCACAGTTCACATAATACATATACACGTAATATTTGCATTGAACCATCCATCCAACTTTTCTTTTGAATTTGTTAACGCCGAGCCAACTTGTTCTAAGGCACAACTACAGCAAGATTATTTCACGTGGCTGGCTCTGCTGCAAAATAATAAGGAAATGCCATGTGCATAAAATTACACAGGAAACTTGCGAAAAATTACTTTGTCCTTTAATATGAAAGGTATAAGATGGTATAAAAACAAAAACTTTTTTCAAATAACTTGTTCACTAATGGATTTCTTTCTTCTGCATTAGCCAAGTCAAGTCAAACCAGTTTTGGAGTAAATTAGCATAGAAATCATACGATTAGTTGACTTGGATGTCTGCCTCTACAATACGGCATTATACACCAAGGTAGAAAATTTATTTGTAAAGCGCGGTATACTGAATCTGCAAATTTGGTGGACTGATGGAATTTTAATGGAAGCTATGTTTTTCAACTAAAATGAGCCAAGGATTTTGCTGTAGAAAATAGCTGAATACATTGAATTGAAAGCATGAAAGGTCCTAGATTTAATTTTTATTACGTTACGCTTTACATGAATCAATTTCGCAAAGTAAAGCTAAGGAGAAAAGAAAATTAGGAAAATTTTGCGCAAAGAAATTCAATACAACTTTTATGTAAAAAGGAATGAGCATGAAAGGATAAAATAAAGTCAACTGAAATTCTAGGTAAAAGTTTTTGAATAGGCAAATATTATACTGCGTAGGCAATGTTTTTCAAACACAATAATTGTTATGTACTAAAAATAAGGAGCTGCAATGGATTGAAGATCGTTCTTTTCACTTGAAGTACATCATTAAATTATGTCGCTGCGTATTTTAATGGGTTTCTCAATATAATGCAACTGAAGAGGTGTGTTTTTGCAGCGTATGCTGACGCTTATAGTGTGAAAAGTAGAAGAAATTTGAATAACGCTTTATTGAAGCCTTGAAAGCACTTTTTGTCATTCGAGAAATATCCCAACTCACAATAGTTTTGCTTTAGACATAATTGTTCCAGTGAGTAAATTTAAATACAGCACGTTTTCAAACTAAATTTACCGTTACAAATGATTGATTCATTCAGGTAAACATCATTATTTATAATTTATACCAGAAAGTGAAAGCTTACCCCTAAATCTATAACAAATTAAATTACATATCACACTTGTATCTAATCTCAAAACTGAGATCTCTTTTTGAAACTTAAATCTCACGTAGAAATGAAATCGTTTTCTGATTGAAAAGGACAAAAGAGTTTTGTTCTATTTCAGCAACAAAATGCACTTGTTTGTTTTGTGAAGACAGATGAAAGATTCTAATGAGAAATCGATCTGTTTCTACACAGCGTCTAGAAAGATGATATGCTTTTTACTAGGGTATAGTTTCATTTCATCAATAACTACAAAGCATTCCCTATTCGCACTAGTTTACAGACTCGACCTAGCAATCGACACAATTCTATATAATATTTGCATGGATGGAAGTTTCATACAATTTGCAAAGGTATTTTACTTTAAAAATAAGTTTAGCACATACATTTTATACGCGTTTCTGCATTACTTTCACATAAAGCCTTTGATTTATTAAACTGGCAACCTACCTTTCTCAACAGTAACTTTAACTTTGAATCCTGGGAAGTGATGCGAAAAATCCGATTCAAATTTGAGAATCACTTGAGTCGACTTGGAAGCAGTTGTGTAACGGAGAAGCTTAAGCTTCTTGGTCCAGTCACCACAAATCTTTCTTCCTGCCTGTTTGTTACTATTGTTGTTACCGTTATTTACTCTTGAATCTCTAGTTGTCCTTGAGATTTTCTGCTGCTTTGTCTCTTTAGATTGCATAGTAGTTGTGGACCCAACATTTCCAGAGTCCGACTGAACTTCCAAAATCTCCAACGAATCGTACTGGCAGCTACATGTACAAAAAGAGAGATTAATTTTGACATTAATACGTGCATACATACATTACATACTTGCAAAACAAGCAACCCCACTACTGATGGTGGTGTTGGTGTTGTGTAATTTGCAAAAAAACTATAGTATGCACTTCTACTTCATGCGCTTTAATACACTTTAAGTACTTCTGCAAAATAGTAACAATGGGATGAACAAATAGAAACAAGAATATTTTATAAGTAAAGCCCTTCTTGTTTGCGAATAACAACATTAACAATCCAAAACTCTATAAATCTGCAGCGACTGCTTGTCCAGACTTTTCTCTCATAAATTATCCTTTCACATTGGTTAGAGTTGGACAAAGGAAGTATGAACACTTAATATTTTATCTCCTAACTGTTTTGTATTTCAAGCATAACAACAGTTGTTTTTTTGCATAAAATCGCATTAGCATGAAACCACTTCTTTCCTATTCTACCACTTGTCAGAGTCAGAATGCACAATGTGAAAGCACTATACATTTGTTCACCTTTTAAATTTGCAATTCAGTTGTCACTTGCGTTTTCCTGCTTCCCGTTTTACTTGGGGTTTGTTTATATAAGTAATAAATATTTCTTGAGTTACATGCATTGTATCTATTATCTATTGTACATCTACTGTAGTGAAATCACCTTCAACTCAAAAGGGCATGAGAATAGATGGGCAAGCATGACTAATCTCCAATCTCCCATAATGTATTTTCCCGCAAGGTGTGTTTGAAAAATGCTAGGTTCATTCAATAAATTGTATGTTATTTTTCACGTGCAATGAAAGTGCTTGAGAAATTGTTTCTCCACAAATTGTATTTGCATGTTCTATTTTCTGGAGAAAGTATCGTTTGTCAACAAAGACGTTTTTGTTTGTTTTCTTGTGTCAATACAAACAACAACCACGCAATAGCACTCGACATGCAGCAATATAATCCATTTAAAGATTACATTACCAAATGGCGCCTGAACTGAATGCATTATCTAAAATGTAAACTTCACGCCTTCGCGTTTTGCCACCAGATGTAAGTATGTAGACTTTAGCCTTTTGATAAACAGTTAGGAAATCAATAAAATGATTTTATACTTATATTATAAAAAAGTCTTGAACAAAACACGTTCGAAAAGAAATTGTAAATAGGGTTGTTGTAAGTATTACGTATGAAAGGCTCTTTATGATAAATGCACATGCAATGATGGAACTCGCCTGCACCAAAAACTGCCATCATGACTTTTTAACAGCCCATCGTCTGATCTCTTTAAAAAGTAGATAATAATATGAATTGAAAGAATAATCTAACAAGTCACCATTTAAATATATTCATTAGCCAAGTTGAAAATCCACAAATACATACATAGCTAGCCATTTAAATGAGAATAAAAGAATCGCTTATATTTATTCGGATGAATTGTGTGGGAGAGTGTATTTGACTAAAATGTAAGTTTCGTTTTGTGAAAGTCCTATTTGTTAAGTGCTTTTCAACTTTCCTAATCCCAAATATACTAGATTGCTTTCACCTACTTAACTTAGACATATACTACTTTTCTTAAGTTACCACCACCCCTCTCAAGCCAGTTACTTAAGTACCCTAAAACGGTATTATAATTCCACACGGGCAATATTGAAATCATTATTATTATTATATTTTTTGCTTCTTATAGAAAAACATAAGTGAAGTCAGAGTGGTTTGTATTTTTTTCGGTGATTCCATTTTACTCTACTCTCTCATTCTCATTTGTATTCACCCAAAAAGTTGGGGAAAAGGGACGTGAGCAGACTTTTACCTTTTCTCTCAAGCATGTGAATATTGTTACGTTTTTTTCAAGCTTCCATTTCTTCTTACAAAACATCCTTACCACTTACTCCATACAATATTGTAAATGGACTCATGGGGTTCCACATGTACTTCATGGCTTGACTTGGTAATTTCAGCTTTAAAAAGTGGATGAAAACGTGTGGTGGAAAGAAAGATGGTGATGATATTTCCAAGCGATACGGGAAACGAAAATGGCAACAAAAAGGAAATGGCAATGGCATTCCCATAATTGCACAGTAAGACCCCATGTACAAGTTTGGAAATAGAAAAAAGCATATGGTAAGAGACTGCTGGTCGACTGACTCCAAAGAGATAACAGTTTTTGTACTCCAAGCCAGCACATTTGTATCTTATGTCCATATACATACACATAATAATCATATCGGCGAAAAAGGAAAAGCTATTCTTCTCTTCTGAAGCAACAAACGGAAGTTAACAGTGTGGTTTTAAAGAAAAACACAATTTTCCCAAGTGGATTCACTTAAGTGCATAGTTTGTTTGAAGTAAAATATTCTAACAAGTGTAGTAATATTAGTTGAGTCGTTGTCAGCATCATCAGCATCACATCACTGTCGTCTTTCCTAGTTTTTATACGAATTGCGTTTGTTCTCTCTGCGAAGAAAGATGGGGGACACGTGAGACTCGTACTTGGTATAAAAGGATGTTATTCACTTTGGAATTCAAACACAAGTAGGTACATAAGGAACTCTCTTGGTTTAAAAGGACTTCGAACTGAACTGAAGTGCCGAGACTATTATTCCCATAAACCCAAACTGTAAACCTCTTTGAAAGCTATCATGTGGTGGAAGTTGTGTGATGATGGATGGTAATAATAATATGGCATTATATTTATAATATCATATCTCTCATCCAATTCCATTACGAAAATGTCCAACAAAACAACTTTTCTCGTGTTTATGATCGTCCTCGTTCGTATGCCATCATCATCATGTAATCACTTGTGTCTGACCAAATACATGCCACAAAAAGCTATTGGGTTGGGAATTACAGTTTTGCACCTTATCAAGTTGTTGGAATAGTTCCACTTCACACTCCATAAAACTTTCAACTGTGTATTAACCCTTTTGCTTACATGCCCATTCCAACTAACCCACGCATAATACAAATACGATTCTTCACACATCATGTTTTTTTCGTTAGAATCAATAAAAAAGACTACAAAACACTACCCACCAAACCAAGAATACAGTACATAGTGCAATGTGGCGCGCGTTTGATGTGCCGCAACAATTTTAATTAAAACTATCTTTGTGTCCATTTATGTAAACAATTGGCCATGACACTATACAGCTCTGATCATCCATCACAAATAAAATGCTACAATTCTTTGTTACAGTTACAGGGTATTTACAAAGTAGAAAGTAGTTAAAATTGGCCATGTTTTTTAGGTTCATGTTTGTGGTCTCGTCTACTTGTCGTTTGTTTATATTTGAAACATGCCAGGATAACGAGCGTAATTTTCTTCTATTTTTTCCATCTATTTTAATGCTCCACATGTATAAGAAAATGAACAATGGGTCGCTACTAAAAGGCTAACACTTATGTAAGTATAAACATACCTGTTCCACTTTCCTCTTAACCGTTTTTATCACTCAACAGCAGTGTTTTCATTATAAACAGTGCCTAACTGTCGATTCGTGATGAATACCCGACTAAATAAAATAGACAGTGACCATGATAATGCATATACACATAATATACTACTCGAAATCTAATACTACCCATCACACCACTACACACCAAACACATTGTCAATGTCCGTGGCATACTGACATTTACAAGAAGGGCTACTTTAGTTGCATTTTCTCCTTTTTCTATTCTTCTGCACCATGTGATTATCATACCATCATAATGTATATATGCCTATATGCCACCTACAAATCCACCTTGTTTCTTTCTCTTTTCTTTTTGATGGGGCTGAAATAATTTAAGAGTATTCACTAGTGAGAATGTATGTAGAGCATGACGCAATAAGTAGCACTTTGACTATGTAACATGAACATGTGAGCCTAGTCACTATTCTCTTTTTCGTGGCACGGGACTATGGCTACAATTTGGTGGACTAGGACGTGTTGTTTTATGGACAAGTGAGACAAGTTCTTGTAGACTTTCTTGCTAAAAAATGCTATAATATCTTGTTTAGTTTTCACTTACTTTAGCCCTATGTGTGTAAAACCGTTCGTTGGTGTGCTTTTTATGCAACCGGTAACACTACCAGACTACCAGCTTCAGGATATCATGAATTTGCAACTGGACGTTTCCTCTTTTTATATATTTTTTCCATCTATTGTATTACAAACCCGGGAAGCCACCTTCTTAAAAAATAGAAAGACAACCTTTTATAGTGTGGTAGTGTGGGAAGGTAAGCGTATTTTGTTACCTAAAGGAAAAAGATAGGTTTTGTTTCTCCAAAAAACATGTGCCCATGTCACCACCACTACTCTGCGTTACTTCTAAACAAAATGAAAAATAAAACGGAGAATGTTGAGAGGAGAATCACATTCGCATTCTCGAACATCAAGCAACCGATTACTCCGCAATAATGCATTTTTTTCTAGTATTCCTTTGGGAAGATATCTATCCCAATTTTTATTGCGAGTATAGTGGTGTGATGAAAGTGCATGATGATCATGCATGATGTGAGTTTAGGTATGTATGCATGTACCCGTACAAGAAAACTATTCGGAGTAATCCATGGGATTAACCATTTTTTTGTCGTCCATACATTGCATTGGTTATGTTATGTTGGTTGGTTGTAGAGCGGTGTTCTTTACTTTCCAATTTTTGCTGCACAGCAGCACAGGTAAAATTTCATACTGCTAAGCAAGCTATTGGAAAAGGTAAAACATGAATATAATATGTTGGGTATATGAATGTATTTTTAGGTAAAACGGAAAACGATCTAACCACCACCAGACCAGACACATAATAATGTTTAGGTAATGTCACAGTAAAAGTATATATTGTTTTCTCATATATCAAAGTAGATGACATGGATTTTCTATGATCGCTCATGGGAGAAAGCATTTTATAGACGAGAAAAAGCCATTATCGTTTCCACCCAAGCAAAAGACATGGAATCACGAGATATCATGGATTGCATTTGGATATGTGGTAGTGGTAGTATCACATCACTCACTTTTTAGTTTCGAAATTGTTTTTCTTCACAACAAAACAGAATTGCCACTGTGCCACCACTCCACCATACCAGCATTTTGTACACATTGTAATTCCAAACCAGAGAGAGAGTTAGATAGGGAAACAAGTAGAAAGAGAAGAAAAAATGAATAGGAGAAGAGAAAGCGATCATTTAAAGATACGGCACGACAAAACACACATGAACTACGATGAGGCAGGCGAGGAGGTTCGCTAGACGAGTGGCAATAATACGGAAAGGGTTTCATATCATCAGAAATTGAATGCGGGATCGGGATCCTTGGGAGGTGCTGGTGGTATGATGTTGGGGCAGGGCGCTGTGGTGCAGTGGTGGAAGAAAATGTTGACACAACTGGAAGAAGAGTTACATCAAGATAAATGGCAATTTTTTTCCGAGTTGATAGTCTTTTATGTAGTGTGTATTTTTTCTATAGGCACCCAGTTGGAATCACACTTGAGATATTATTTTGTTGTGGTTTTGGAGGACTTAGTTATCAGTTTTGTCATCTGTATTATGTATACCAACTATACTAGTAGTAAAATGGAATATTCTTCGTTCGTGGACTTGACTTTTGCAAAAAGAAAATTCCTTGTTTGGTTTACTGAATAAATGATCGGACAACAATTATTTGAAGCTTATTTTTTTGCTTATTGTGCTGAATAGTAGTGATACTCTTAGAACTGCTTAGAACTTGGAAATTGGATTACTAGGAAAGAGCAGATTTCAAGGACATTTTGCTCTAAGTGAACATGCATGGAGAATGGGCACATACACACACGTGAGAATAAAGTCAGAGACCAGTGGCAAGCCATTTTTTCTGTTAGAATGCACATGTACACATGTCATTGTCATTAAGTACGTGAGGAGGAGTACGGCCATTGTCATTGCTTTAGTGAAGTAAGTCAATATCACAACTGCTTTCTTTCATTCTTTCCTCTTATATTTTCTAACGATAGTAGCGGTATTAGTCTATAATACTATTTACAGTTGTATGTTGTATATAGTTGAACAGAGCAGCATGATTATTATCACAGGACATCAGACAGACATTACGACAAAAAAAGCTTCTTTGCTGGTAGTTCTGTGGAATTGGGAAGAATTGATATGTCTAGGCCAATTACCAATTATCCTGTACACAAAACGCAACACGGAAAACATTGTGATTTCCTACAGCGCACATAATAACACTACAATAGTGGCAGTCATTTATCTTCATACAATTGTAATGGGGCTGAACAAAAGGTCGACAGTCAGAATGATATAAATCGTTTGTGCTTCTTTTTTTCTGAGCATTTGATTCAAGGAAGCATGTTCACACAATTGGGTTTCTGTGAAATATTTGATGTTTTTCTTGCCACTTAATTTCATGGAATTTTATGTTAGACAACTTGTTTGTTAAGATAGGTTGACTAGGACAATTAAAGAACGGTTAGGCGAGAGAAGCAAGAAGATTGCTAGAAACATTAGAGAGACTAATTAAAGTGTGAGGAGGACACAAAAATCTAGTTTGATGATTCAGCTTAAATTTCCGAACAAACTTGACTGATTATTTGAGGCTAGTTACGAATTATATTTACAATTACATTACGACATTACGATTGATACAAATGTCATATTTCAACGGCCAAATAAACATACACTCATTTTGTAAAAAAAAAGAATCGTTACCAGATCAAAATCATCCGGCACTTCGGATATGTGGGTGAAAATCAACTCTGAAAAGCAACTTTGAAAACAAACTCAAACTGGAAAGGCACGCAACGGCAACGCACACCGTTGCTTTGCTCAGTCACTTTGTTCAATGATATACTAAAACTGTACAATTACCACATATCAGCTTTTTGGCATAGAAAACCACTATTTTGAACAAAACAGTGAATGTTGACGACATAATTGATGTTAATACAGTATAGATTTTGCACAGCAAATTGCTTTTTTAGAAATTATCCAATAATATGTAGGGAGCAAAGCTACACATTCTATATAATTTATCAGCTCTCTTTTTCAAGTAATCAATTGTTTTAGGACTCCCATAGACCAAGCTTACATTGACTATGGAAGTGCTATAGAATATATCACTTCCATACTGTTTAAATTGATAAGACACTTAAACTGATTTAATTTTTAATTTTTTTAATGGATTTTGAACAAAATAGTGACATTTACTATTTTTAGCTGAAATTTTGAACCAAAATTACAGAATCCAAGCTAGTAGAGGAACATATAAAACTAGACGTGGTAGATTTCTGTAAGAAATGTCGTTTTAATTACAAAATTTTATGAACTTAACCAATTTTTCAGGGTGTGAATTTCTCCCTTGCACCTTTCAATGATGCTGAAAAATGACAATGACAATGAAAAATGCACTGAGCCCCTGGCTCAGTGCACATTTCAATTCGTAAGAGAAAACGAGATATCAAACTGATATTAACAAGAACGCATGCACAACATTAAATAAGAGGTGGAGAAAGTAATAAACTATTATATAAATCTAAAGCACCCATTGACTTATTCTTTACTTTAAGAAAATGTAAAGATCCTCGTATATATCTTTAATAGTGTGTCATCTGATCCTAAAATGTCTCCTAAGAATAATAATATTTCCTTTCAAACGACTTTGGTAAATTGTATGAAGCATTTCATAGCTCGTATGGTACGTGTACATAATTCATATAAATGGCAACACGTAGCATTGCATCTCCCACACAGTTTAAATGGACAATATTTTCTCATTACGATTAAAATGGTTAAATGACTGTGGTACATTAAAAAATAAAAGTTATTTCCTACCACATATACATACATCCTAATGCATTTAACTCTAACGTTTTCAGACCAATCATCCCTATATAACTAACACCTTACATCACAAACATTGTTTCTTTTCCATTTCACTTGGTTTTTGGAAAACAGAACCAGTAACGTAACGCACAAGACAAACAAGAAACCCGAGCGAGTAAACATGAGCCATTCCATGTGATGTCATTACATTACATGCCTATATTTTTATATGCTTTGTTTGTGAGTAGTAAAAAGTGTGTGCAAAGTAACAAGCTCTTAATTTAATTGTCACATACAAGATAAACCCCGCTCTGGGGTACTATACACATCATGTCTCTCTTACCTGGGAGAATCCTCGAGGATGAACTCGTCGAAGGAAAGCACCAGTTTAAAACCAGGTATGGTCTCAATACTCGTGACGCACACGATGTTGTCGGGATATGCGCTGGGATAAGCAGGGCTCGTTACCACTATGGACGTGACCTGAGGTGGGCTCAGCTTCAATGTTCGATTACATGACACATCCACATCTGTTAAATGTACACAAAAAAGTACGTATGTATAAAATGTGTTTAATGAAATTAAGTTTTCCAGGAAAAACTGCTTCTGGTATTTTGTAAGTGATGAAAATGATGATAGGATTATAGCGCACAAAAACCAAACTTGTTTGCTTGATGGCTACCAAATAGCTTAAAAGACGAAGGGATCTCAAATAATATAAAAATACAAAGGATATAGTGATCAAAGCACCTTCCGCCTCTCTTTTTTCTGTTCATCTTATTTATAGTATGTGTTTTATAGGGCTTAATGCTTATATATGACCTTAAGGGACAGAATGGAGACAAACTCGTGTTCACCTTTAGAAAAACATAAAGAAGGTCATCTCAAAAAGTTGGGAGTAAATAACTTGATGCTAGTTTCACACGGACAGACAATGAATCCATTAACTGTATTAAACCGTGGGGAAAGTTTAGATCAACAGGACAAAGAAGGATCAAAATCCATCTGATAATCATGTAATCACGAACAAAAAGCATTTCCTTTATTGATGAGTATCACAAACAAGAAAAGTGTTAAAAAAACAGTATTTTACAAAGCTTGAACTTATTTTTCACATACTTTTAACTTGTTTAGTAGACTTTTTACGTACTTGAAAACTGTTCGTGTGAATCTATTGGTGGTACTACTGAGCTCAATTTTTAAACCTGATTTGATCGTGATCCTTTTTTGAACTGATCATCACTTCATATGAGTCAGCCATGCAGAAGAAACAGAAAGAAGCCAAACAAATTTGGCTGTAGGCATATTGTGAACGGAAAAACTTTTCTTTTTTTTTACAAAAATGCGGTTATACTACTTACTTTGATGAGTTCCTTTTTCACAAAGGTAAAAGTTTTTTACGTCACAGTTTCTGTCGTTCCAATAAAATCTCCCATTTTCACCTTCGCCCCTCTGTTGGAGCACCTGCTGATGAGAGTTTAAACCTTGCCCTGCAAATTGTTGTTGTTGCTGCGAAATGTGGTGGTAACCTCGTTCCGGGTTTACTGCCACACGAGGATTTGTACTTCGAGTGTCAGTGGAAGTAGGAGATTTGAGTATAAATGGTGCAAATGCATTATCACTTGTTGATGAAGAGGAGGTGTGCTTCACATGTTGTCCAGGAAGGTCAATTTGACGGATTTCAACACAGTCTTGACCGCTCCACCCATCATCGTTTGGTTGAGCGCTGAGGATTTCGCTTCTGTCGCTTTTACCTTGGTGTGTCCAACCGGGAAACCAATCTGTTGGGAAGGAGAATAATATAATGAATAGACAAATTTGCCCAGAAAAGATACATTAGAACAAACACATATTTGTATCAACAAGCGGAAGTGTTGTAGCAGCTCAGTAATTCCACAAGGATTAAAAGCTTTGTTCTAAATGCGAATCGAATTCATGTAATTATAAGCTTTTAGCCTTGAAATAGCCTACTTTTGTATTGAAAAGGAAGGCCACTTGTCCACTGAAAGTTTCCCTCGGACTCCCTGTCGTTAGCTCCTATCCAGTATGCCCTTGTGGGATGAAACAAAGGGCTGAAAATAAATACAAAATAGAAGATTTATGTATGATTATAAGATTACAATAGTTTTATCCTTGTACCCTTAATATACTCAAACCACACACACGTTTAGTAAAAGTGTATAAATAATATATAGTACATTTAGAATCTTTTATTGATCCCATTTACTTTAGTCAAAAATGTAACGCTTTCTCTTTCCCACGCTATTTTTCATTATGAAAATATATAAACTGTAGAAAACGTTTGTATCTGTGACATGACAAGGAAGACTAAAGAAAGAAAGTCTTAATCAGAAGCATGAAAACTGGCGTGATGAGCTTTTCCATAGGATGAAAATAAGCACGTCATATCATTGAAGTCTCGTGAAGTTTCACGACTACACCATAAAAAAATTAAGCGTAGCATGCAAGATACATAGATAATTCTTCTTAAAAGGATGACATACCACAAATACATACCTACACTGTTCATGAGCCAAAACTTATTTTTTAGTTTTTTTCTGAGTTCCTGTATAGCTGTTGGGATACGCTACATTTCTAAAACAAACTTTTTATTTTTCCTCGCTGGCTCGCCTGAAACTTGAAGTAGAAAAGTAAAAGTAAAAATTGTATTTGCATATCATATAATTAAGGGTGAAGTATCTCGTGAAACAAACTCGTAAAAAAAGGAACTTTCACTAGGAGCCTGCCTATAGACTTATTTAAATTATATAAAATATTCTAAAAATGGAATAAATATCCTTAAAGAGGAGACGTATACGTAATGCAACGTAAGCGGAAAAACCAGAATAGAGTAGTTTTCTAAACCAACTTGTAAAGTTGAAGTTGAAACTTGATTACTTATGAAGGGACCTAACCGAGGGGTTATAATGACTGCATGATAAAGAATGATAAATGAGGAAATGTATTTATATTCATTTAAAATTGACCCGTATATGCCTACATATGCGGACATAGACACTTTTTCACAACAAATGCGTAAAGATTCTAAAGCAAGTTTAGTTTTTACAACTTGTACATAAATTTGAAGATGGTGGTAGGTGAATTACCTCGACTTTCAGGTGGTATTCATCAAAATTAATGTTCTAAGCTTGGTAAAAGCTAGTCTAAATGTTTTAAATCTTAAAATTAAGAATCGAAATGCTTAAATTGTTTTGTTTAGGTTTACAATCAACGACCTTAAATACTTATGGCAATATGTTTAGGTTTTCTAGAATAACAGATCGTTTTACATTTACTGGATAGAATTTACCTACTCTAAACTCACAAATCTCCTAAAAACTAAGTTCTTCAGAATGCTCAAGTTGACTGTTTGGTTGGTTTGAGAATTCGCCCTAGGATATTAAATGAGCTTGAATCATCATTCGTCATCAACATGGCTCGGAAAACCTTATTAAGAGATTTTCTTTACAGAAAAGGAAGCCACGTGTGCACAAGACGTTTGTTGGAATGACGTTGGTAGAAAGAATCCCATCCTCCTCAGAGAAGAGCCCTACAGATTTTTTAGTAGAAAACTTTTTTGTTTCTTTAAGAAACTGGAACGAAACAACGTACCTGAGACTGAGAGGATTACGTTTTCATAATAGTATAATATAGTGCCAGTGCTTATATGAGTGCGTGTCTTGCACAAGTCGGATTCGAGTATTTTTTTTTACAACAACTTCGTCACACTCACGTCAGTATGCAATTAATTCTGGATAACTACATTCATTAAAAGAGTTTAACACGACTTTTGAATCATAATATTAATTATCACATAATTATTCGTATCAACACCTGAGAAAAGCCTACATTTTGTACAAACACACGCCTACGTTACCTGTCCGCTATCAGCGTTACACCCAAACATGAACAGTGAAAGGGAGAAACAAACGTACTGAATAAATTATACTCTCAAAAGGTCAAACACCGAACAAACTTATTCCAAATATAGATGAAGGAAAAACATACTTGCAGTTTTACTTTCCAGTGCACACCTTTGCTTGTAACATGCTATCTAAAATGATCCCTCAGCTTTCACAACTTGCAAACTTACTTTCTCCATGCAAAATTTACACTTTACTAAACAAACAAATTATAATTCCAACTGTTGGAAAATTTGTAGAATGAATCAAAAATTTATAGGTATGTATGCTTATTCTCCAGACAAGTTAGTATGGCGCACGCATGCAAATGTACTCATCAAGACTGAAGTACTAAAACCTAAAATATCATTATGGAATCCTTGAACATTGAATGCTTTTACAAAAAAAATTCACCAGTCATTTTTTTTGCAAAAAAGGTACCATCTGCTCTTACGGAAATATTTTTTTAAATCTACAATATGCGAAAACGTGATATTTTGCGTAATTGCGAATTTCAATACATTTATTTTGTTTACCTCTCAGCGATCATTTTGGCAAGCTTGTTTTCACTCAAGTCACTCTTGACAGTTGCCAAATGTCCTCCTCGCATTTGACAACTTTCCTCCGCATCCGTCCATCGTAAAGCCCTCTCCATCACCGTGACACAAGTACCATCTGCCAACTTGACCCAACCTCTTTCACAATCCCCTGCCAACTCAGGGATTTTCACAGACTGATATGTAAGAACGAACGTGTCAAAGTGACTCATTCGAAAGTTTATAGAAACCCGGTTACCAAAAGATTTCCACGCTCGCTTATGAGCCGAGTTTTGTTTGGAAGCGTCAAAGCACCAGTTAAACTCTGAGCCGCTGACCAGGTCCACCGCTTGGATGAGCAAATATTTATGTTTTCTCTTGGCATTTTCTCCATTCACATCACTATCCCCACCTTCACTATTTGCACTTTCAATATCATTGCTCTCAATATCCCTCACTGGACACTCATAACTTGTAGCAGAAGATGATGATGACGACGAAATGGGTATTGAATTATCAAATATTTCCTCTTCCCCATTTTCATAAAGTGCCAACTGACTTTCATGGTAAGAAGTTTCTACCACATCGCTTTTCCTACTTTTCTCCTCGCTACCATCATCTGCACTATAACCAGTTGTATAAAACCTTGTGCTTTCATCAATACCGTTACTACTACTGCTTGTTATAGGGACACTTTCATTTTTGGTCGATACTAATACACTACCTCCCGTCCCACCACCACCACCACCACCACCACCACCACCACCACCGGAACTACCGGAAGTGAAAACATCCTCCGGCGGAGTCTCTGAACCAGCTTCCCTACTACTGCCCCTCTCCCCCACTGTTGTTAATACCACATCGTCCACAGTACTAATACTTGTAATAAAATCACCATTTGTTATCGGAGCACTTCCACCAGTTTTCACACTTTCATGTCTACTATCACCATTGCTATCACTTGTACTGCTACTACTTTCTTGGCTACTTACTGCGATTTGCGCCAAAATAATGTTCCCATAAGGAACGTGTATCACAACAGAGCACTGATCATTTTCGTAATGCTTTGAGTATTTCAACTGGCCATCAAGACCGTTTAGAGTTACACGCTGACATGGACTCAACGCTGTCAGATCAAATGCAAATGATTCCCGTGATTTCACAGCAACCGGAAGTTGGACTGTTAGGTACACACCCCACACAGCACTAGGACTGGTGTAACTGTAATGTCTTCTCTGGTTATTGTTTGAACTGTTCAGTGTAGAACTACTGCTTTCACTATTACTATTGTGGACTTCATTGTCTTGTTGGGGATTGTTATGTGCGGGGGTGGGTACAATCAAAGCGGAGGACTCGGTTGAAGGAAATGTGAGTGTTCTTTCCGATTCTGAGTAGTCTTCCAGCTTTCCACAGAATTTGCGTTCGAGGGGGGCTAAATGCTGTTGGTTTTGATCTTGGGAGTCTTCATGATGGGGATTTTGAAATTCAAAAGGGGTTACGGGCTCTAAAAAATTACTATTGTTTGTAAGGTACTTTTGTTTTGAAGTGCTGCCACTACTTTTAGAATTGTTACCCGTTGACACTGTATTTGAGCTACTTGTCGAATCAGACGATGAATGTAAAGGAAAAGAGGTTAAGGACGATGACGAAGATGACACTCGTGCATTTACTTTTGTGAATTGGAGATGACGATCTTTACAAATGTCACGCATACCGTATACACTCAAACTAGAGAGATTGATCTCTAGACCAAAGTTCTTTTTTGGGACGATGAATACTGTGCAGTTGAGACCAGTGTTTTCCATTTTTGGATTCCATAAAGAGTCTAATGTCAGTTTGGTATTGTCCTCTACTTTTAGTTGAAGATAGCAGTCTGAAAAGATATTTTAAGGCATTAAATAATTTATTTTGTAGGAAAGATAAAAGCGAACTTCCTCTTGCAAAGATGAACAAAACTAATTAGAATTTTCACAAACATAAAAGTACTACTAAAAAAGTAATGTTTCATACCTGATCGGACGATAACACTTAAATTCTGCTCGAATACGGAAGTAGTTGCTTCTACTACTGATCTGAAGCGTAATCTAAAAGTAAAGAAAAAAATTAATCATTCGACACACAATTTATTATATGCATGCGTACATACTCATTCCTAATTGGAATCAATTAAAAGTTTTTAAATGAATACATTCGAAGTATTAAGTCATTCCAAGTATTCATTTAACCTATATTTACTGGGTAATCAACACAATTTTGGAAACCAGTAATTTAAAACAATAAAAAACTTTATTGCCTTATAGTATGAATTGAATATACTGATAAAATACAAATGCATAATTATTCGATTTTTCTTCTTCCTTTTATTATATACGTTTCAAGAATGAAACTAAATCAAAAAGAAATATGCTTTATTCAATTCAACTACATTTTGACATTCTTCTTTAAACTACATGAAGTTTCAAATCATATATTATTGCACATTACAGAAATTGGAATACTTTCAGTAATGTTTGATAATTATTTTTATTTTACGAAAATTTATCATATCGAAGATAAAGTAAGGGAATAAACGGTGAGTGATGTAAATAGTTGAACGCAAGAGCAAGGTAAATGAGCGATGGCGATGACGTATAGTACATAGTTCCAAGAAACGATTTAAAAGAACGAATGCGATCTAAACTCATACTCATACACTCTCTATGTAAAGTTTCGAATTTAAAGTTTGATCTTTTATTTTCCAACTGTTTAAAACTTGCTTGTGTAACCATCATATATATACGCATATGTACAAGTACTAATTAAATTAATTATATTGGTATCTTTCTTTAAATACGTACATACATATACACGTAGGTGAAAGCAGAATAAATACTTACATTCGATTGTATATTCATTCATTTTACGCACGGACTTCAACATTTAATGTATTTCCAAATTCAAAAAATCATTACCATAAAATAAAACATGAGTTACACATAACTCTGCATGTACCCTTTTCTCACTAAATGTCTTCATTACATCTAAAAAGATAAGCATATAGATTCGCCAGAATGAGAAAAAAATAACAAAACTCCAAACTCCACACCTTAATATCTTATTCTACCTGAAAGAGAATAATGATCACAAAGTCTAACCTCAC
>JAQFXM010004047.1:0-18241 GCA_034693345.1 Entomobrya multifasciata | reverse complement strand
AAATTTTTCACAGGTTCTTTATTGTATGAATGTATTTTAAATGGGATAAATGATGACCAGGGTATTCAAAGTCTTAAATATACTCAAAATTTGGTAGTAATGTGTTAAACACACAGCAGTACACCTGAAATTTTATTTTATTTTCCATTCTTTAAAAACACAAGAAAGGTTTGCTCCTTATTTTGCCATTCTTTTATGCATCAAGTTATTTGTCTGTCACACAATTCGTCTCCTCCGTCTGCGTGTTGTCGTGTTCCGGAAAATAACTTTTGTGATGAAGAGGAATAAAGATGACGAAATCAAACTACTTTACAATGTTTTTTATCTTGTTATTGTTGGCGTACAAAATTGTCGCCTATTGTTGTGCTCTTTTTAGTCTAGTCTCGATTCTCATCTACAAAAACGGCGTGCATTCCGTTTCGAAACGGTTTATTTAGTTGTTTATGATGACAAAGATGATGATGATTAGTAGTGCGCCGGAGTGTGTGCTATGTGCACCTTGAACAAGTATGCACAGATTGCCAAATAAGTAAAAATTATGTACCTAAAATGTATTTTGCTGTTTTTTACGCTGCAGTTAATAAGTTTTAAAAGCGCTTCTTTAAAGAGGCAAGTCGCCTTGCCATATCATGACTGTTATGATGAAGATTTGGGAAATGATCATGATCACCATCATCGCCAAAGGCAATGAAGCGTCACCTTGTTCGCTGCTTCATAATATTTTCTTTAGAAATAAGATCTTCCTGACAAGATTTTTTTTGTATCACGTTATTGTGCCGTTGCATTGCATTCCTAGCTGATCTATTCATAACAAAAAACAACGACACTGAACCCATCACCGGTTTCAAATGGGGAGGATCATGATGATGATGAAATATCTTATTTTCTTAATAAAACCATGAGCCTAATAGCTACCTGTAAAAATTAAAGTACGTGAACCTATTGAATAGACATTCTTTTGTGTAAAAAAAGATAGCTTTTCTTTCACTTTGCATTGCACGATCGCTCCTCCTTTTTCTAGCACTATAATAGTTCCATATTATATCATACAACGTATGTTATTATAATAAAGTGTCGTCGCATTGCCTTCTAACTCTAGACGTAATAAAATAAGCAAAATAATGATTCACGTTTGTATGCATAAAAAAGTTTTTACTTGAATTAAACCGCAAAAGCCAAGTTGATTGTTATAAAGATAAGAAAAGACAAATGAGTTAAAAATTCACAATGAATCTGATAGCAAATTGCAAGGAAATGTAATACCCGCTGGGCACTCTACTCTCCATAAATCACCATGATTCACTCACGGCACACCATAATATTTCAAAAGGAAATACATCCATCTATCTTTTTTTCGAGATTAGTAGGATATTCGGGTACAATAGTTTTTTCCCTTCCCATATTTCTGTTCACTTGTTCTTTTTTCATACCGCCTTGATGACAAATTACCGTTAACACACACTACTCTTTATATCAACGTTCCATCTTATTACACGACTATACTCTGTGACTGTGACTGAGACCATTGTAAAATTGTAAGCACTTGTAGCAAACCAGGGACGGATACATAATAAAAAATAAAATAATGATGAAGAGAAAGGATAATAATGCTGTTAGGACAAAATCATAATTTTAATCACAGAAGGAAGCCTACTATAAATCGCAGCTCCCCATTGAGCGAGATACAAAAAATATACACACATGTAAACCGGTAAGGTACCGTATCGCACGTGTAATACTAATGGCATGCACGCATTTTAACAACCTTACTATCAAATACACCTTCAAATATATAAAGATGAGTTGCATTTTTTATCTGAAGTTATTTAGGCATTTAGAAATATTAAGCAAATTTCGTAATTTATGCTCATCTTCGTCACCTAAAATCCTCACTGCATGTACATAATTCTCGGAATCATAAACATAGAGCCATAACCATACAAGGAAATAAGATTTCTGTCAGGACAAGAATTTCAGACAACATAATCTTCGAGATGTGAGATTTGTAACAAAGCACCCTGGTTTAGTTTGCCATGAAATGTAATAAAAGATGCACTAAAAACAAAATGATGCAAAGAACTAGGTTGACGTGAAAAATAATAAAAAACATTACATTTTTCCACATTTTTTCATCAAAATCGTTTTTGTGTTTTGTGTAGTCAACACCATTTTCCTATGTGATCATAACTCATAATCATAACAATCGTAATTTTAAAAACCTACCAACCAGCAGTACTACAAAACAAAGCTATTACTTTTTTTTCCTCGGTAAAGTAGACGAAATAGAGACAGAATCGCATAATAATAAAAGATATTAAAAGTTCTGCTCTAAAACAATAATTTGAGCTTAAACTGTGCAAGCATTTATCTTAACGGATGACTATGGCCATGTTTTAGTGGCAGAGCAAACAAGAAGGAAAAACACACACAAAACACAGTAGTTCTGTGACCACGTGAAAATTATATTCAAATAAAAGGCATACTTGAATTTATATTACTCGCTTTTTATTTGACAAAAAAAATATATTCAAGTCGAATAACCTTGAAATGAGCAACTACTGCTGCCACTACTATTGCCGTTTACTGCACAAATATTTCAACACTCACTTTACATTTTGTGGTAATGGTGATGATGGAGGAGGAGGTATGTTTGTTGGAGCGAGAAAGGCAAAAATACCAAATATAAAGCAGTAAAACATGTAATGCGGCTCCAACTCTGACGAGCTCTTCTTCATACAGTAATTCTAGACAACCTTTTTTTGTACGAAGAATGTGCAAATGAGTTGCAAAATAATAGTTTGTTTGTTTCCATTCTCTTTTTTGCTAACGTAGGAAAATCGATATCGTCTCAAGTCAAGTCTCATGCAATTGAATTCTATTAGACAAGTTTTTAGACAGGGGAGACAGGTAGGTATATGTGTTCATGGTGAGGAATTACAGCTTTTGGAGAATTTCATACACTTGGCCTCGTTTAATCACTATAATTTTAAATTACATGCGTACACATAGTCATCCGGTTTAATTTTTTGAAGACATTTTCACACCTTTTTTGTATACACTTTTGTTTAGAATACAAGCTAAAAGTTTTGTTTGTTTTTCCATATATTTTCTTGGCCAAGTCACACATGTTGGCTAAGACGAAACGAAGTTCTAAATCCTGACATGCTGTGTTGAAAACAAACATGTGTACCTTTTTTATGCATCGGTAACTTGATCGTCTTCCTTTTCATATTGAAGTCGAAAGAATTTGTAAGGTAAATCATATTACATGAAAATATGAGAATGATGATATGATGACGAAAACTGAAATTGAGCTTGATGATGATCAAAAGGAATCTTGTAATCATATACGAAATTGTTGACACGATGATCATGAGTGATCATCGTGCTTACTCCTTCAGCAAAAGACTTTACCACGTACCAGGTAACAGTTGTGCAAGCTAATCTCTTGAAAAATGATTCCCTCGTTCTTGGAAACCTTAAAACCACAGACTCCATGAAAAACAAAGTCGTGCAAGTTACATGATTACGCTTTTGTAAGCCAGTTCCAGATGGCTGATTGGCTAAAAGAGCATTCTTCTCTGCTTAGTCAAGTACATATATTATGTACATATTTACTGTTCACACAGTGCACAAGATAGTCAGTCAGGTGCAGATGGCCAATTTACAAATTTACATCAGAGATGAGATGAATTTGCTTTTAAAAGTTCCACGAACTTGAAAGTCACATTAAAGCATCTTAAATGCAACCAATTTTTCTGGTACCTGGTTCTGATTAGATTGCTGGAAAATACTGTACAGCTAAATATTTTTTGTACATTTGAACAAAACGATTCTTTATCCCAAATATAGCTTTATACTGAGACTATAGTGGGTTGACTTGGCTTGAAGATTATTATTTTAATTTTAGGTCGGTGCTTCAGAACAAAACTGAAAAAGGGGAAGTTCCATACTAAAACCAGGCAAAGTCACCATGAATTTACGACTAGTCGTAAAAACCACAAACAAAAAATGCGAAATTGAATACAACAGTTTACGACTTTCAGTTTTTCGGTACAACAAACACACTATATTTGGAGATAGAGTTGGGGAAGTATGAAATAGGAAGCAACATAAAAACTACTTTAATGCGCTTTGATATGCAAAAACACGAAAAGGGCAAGTGGTGCTAAAAATTGAATATTGTTCAGTTCACCTTGCTTAAAAATTCTGTTGTTTTATTCGCATTTGAAAAAGTGTTAAAAATCCATAACTCATGTTACGCCTTGTGTAAAACTAATCTCTTTGGTTGCTATTTTACGTAACCCATTACCTGAAAAATACAGGAACGCATAACGCAAACGCATGCATGCACTTTAGTGTACGTGAGGATCATTAAACATATTGTTATTACAGAGGTGAAAATTCGTCGTATAATGCTCTTGGTTTTTTATTTGTCCCTTCAGAACGCATTGCACAGCACGGAACAAACGGACGGATTCACGGCCATTTTGTCGTACCCAACCACAAAAAAGTGACAATTTTGTTCCCACATTTCACACTGTAAAGCTTATGTATAAGGTCTAGTTTTATGACACATCATAACATCGTGAGCGTAGCGAGGGAGGAGAAGAAAATTACTGTACCCTTGAACATGTACCACGATTTGCGAGTTAGTGAAACGGATAATTAGTTGCAGCGTGAAGCATTAAAGCAGCTACTCAAGAGACAAGTGAACTGTCTCATCATTTCTCGCGTGACAGTTACAAAACTTGCATGATTCACATTCACATAACAGAATACGAAGATGACAGATGTTCTTCCATAAAAAATACCCATTTCGTTTCGGAGGAAGCCTCAGAGCAAAACTAAAACTCTCGTATTTCAATTTTTTACAATCGCTTGACATGGCATATGGTGACGTAAGATCTTCTCATGCTTCATAGTTTTCAAGGTTGCCATATTGTCATTTTGTATCAGTCCAAGAAAAACTGAGAAGCCATAGCACGGTAACTTTTTATGCTTGTCTTGTCACATTATGTCACCGTCCCTCCTTTCGGTGTGGAAAAAGATTTTATTCGAATCAGGTAGATGCGAAATGCAAATGCAAGCAAGCCAGATTCCACATGTATGCCGTATGCATCTTGCATAGTGTATGCACTCAAAAATACACATAGTGATGCACATAAGTACATCGCTTAATATTTTTAATGCATAAAAATTTAAAAATTGATCACTCAAATACTAAAAACTATTCAGGCAATATTTCCCAGAATCCATGTAACTGTTTGTTATGCAACACTATTATGCATTTCCTTTATAAAATCTTCAAAAACTATAAAATCAAGCTAACGGTTTATCAAAAAGTTACATTATGTTAAGATTTTTTCGTTTGACATGATAATGAGCAGCAATTGCAATCATAATCTATAATAATTTCCATCCTTCATCGATCATCAACTAAACAATGTACAAAACATTTATTACATGAATTTCTTTCAAACTTTTCCTTTCTACCAGAAGTATGTTTGCTGTTTGTGTATCAAATTACGCACTATTTACTCATAATAATGATCATGACAAAGATGCTCTGTGATAACAAAATAGCCGACCACCACCAGAGCATGATCATCTTAATACATAACATTATCATATCATCATGCTTGATCGCAGAAGAAAAAAGCTACTTGCTGTGGTTGAGCTTGTTTTACAAGTTATTTCACTTTTTTGTTTATCTGTTGTACTTGCAGTGTCTACATCGACAAGTGTTATTTTAAAAACAAAAATATTGACGGTGATTCTAACTAACAGAGAATGTTTACAGGAAAACATGCAAAACATAGAAAAAAATTCTATAGGTAATTGATCTCACTGCTATTCTAGTGCTGCGCCAAGCGCCAAGTACACCACTGCATTTTTCCTCTCATTCGGCATGGGGTTGAATTGAACATGCATTGCATCGACCGATAACATATATTTGATTAACAAAAATTGCATCATGTGTCAAAAAGTACAAGTGAAGTGAATGCAGGAAGTACACTGAAAACAAAATGAACAGAGATAAGTCTTGTGTTTTAAGGTACGCTCCTTGCTCTGAAGTGAAGTACACGATTTTAGTTTAAAACGTGCCAGAATTGTTACATGAACATGATGACATGCATGCACTTGGTCGCTTTTCTTCTTGGTTGATCTGAAAAGGTACCCAAAACCACAAATTCACTGTGTGCATTTCACTGGCTAAATTAAAATTAGTTAGAAACAATCAGCAACCAACTCAAACGTCAACACTCGTCAAATAGCGTTGGTCACTATGTCATGTCATGAGAAAAAATCGTTCTTGTTTTTATCTTCTGATTTCCTTTCGTCATGAAAAAACAATCAGACAAAAACTCAAACAGGAATATAACCTTTCTAAATATCTCCTCGTCAGGGAAAAGTTTGTGCATAAAAATAAGAATGCTGTCGTTGCCGAGATAAAAATAAAAGATGCATAATTTTAAAATGGTCAATAACCACCAAATTGGCAAATGTTTGTTAATTTTCCTGCATAGAAGAAAGATCTCAACTCAGCTCCTATTTATTTTTGTGCACAGGTAGAACTTTGAAACAACTCTCTTTTAGTTATTTGAGATTCATTGCACTCATTTGCATATTAATTATCCTCTGCTCTGCGTGTGTTTTACAGTGTAGCCCATCAGCAGATTACTACTTTTAATAGCTAACGGGTGAATTATTACCTGATCTTCCTTTTGTTTTCTGAACATTGCTTATTGACGACTGGCTACCTTTACTAAACTGTTCCCCACCTTTTCGTCTCATTAAAAGGCGATTTTTGATTATATTGTTGCTGAGCAAGTTTAATTTGAGATTCATCTTTATATCTTTTCTCTTTCCATTTACAAGGCCATCAATTTATTTTATGGATTCCCATTTTTCATTTGACCTTTTCTTGCAAATTGTATTTATGCCAGCGGTGTTCAGCTGTGAAGAGTAATTAACACTCGTGACAGCAAGAAAATTGTACACAGAAATAAATTAATTAAAGGTATCCACAAAAAATCAGCTTAACTAACCGCTTTGCTTTGAGTGAAATTGAATGGATGACTTTTCATGTAGGTCCAAATTTATCTACATAATATGTATTATGAAGTTACAAATAAGGAACATTCTATGTATATTAATGTATGCACGTAGTTTAAAATTTATTTTCTTGTTAACCCCTTCACTCTCATTTGCACCTTAATTTCCACTCGAGGCTATTAAATATGTTGACGAAATAATTGCTCTGAATTATTAACAGCAACATTTGTAAACAGACTGTTGTTGAAATGGTACAAACTATACTACAAATTTGCACACAGTGGGACATAATATATGTAGCATGTTCGAAAGGATAAGCAAAAGTGTGAAAATGTATTTTCAAATTTCGTTACCTCGCGTCTCGTTAAAACAAATTTGTTCTTTTCTCCTTCAAGTGTGTTTATTGTACTGACCAAAGTGACAATAATATGCAATTAATAAGATTTGTGGTTTTGTGTACTAGACCAAAACCAGACATTCACCAATTCAAAAAAAGACAATAGTCAACTCAGCCAGTCCTTCAATTTACTGCACATAGCGTCAACGTCATCATTGAGTTTAATCACAATCAGCCATTCAACTCTATATTCTCTCATTTTTAAAGCTTTTCTGTCATCACTTTCTGCTCTGATGATGATTATTATCAAGTGGATGTGCTACGAGTCACTGTGCCCGTATATCACTTTTGTCGTTTTCATTGTTAACCAAACAAGAAAAAGAAACAGAGGGTCTGTGAAATAAATAATAATTTCATAAAACAAAACGGTTTATCGGGAATCTTAAAAGGAAAGGGATGCTGATGTTCAGGTTATAAAAACTTTCGCGCAGCCAAATAGATACATATATGGGCAAACAAACTCATTCCGCCGATGAGTTGGTTTCTTGGTGGCATTTTAGAAAATCGCACAACAGGTAATTCGATTATTATCATGTGAGCAATTAATTAGCAATCACAATCTTTTCTCCTTATCTTTAGAAGAACAAGTCTTTCAATTTGTCAAAGTCATGATGCTATATGCTGAGATCTGCCACCATATTGAACTAGAAATTATATTTTGCGCCTTATCTCCCATATTTTTATCGTTATTAAAATGAAAACTGCTCTATCTTCTATTAAAATTATAAGCTCTTCTGAGAAAGTTTGCTTGTTTTGCTACTATTATTTAAATCCTTTTGTGAAAATCAGATAAAAAGTTTGAAAATGCGTAGAAAAAACTTGGTTTTTTTTGTAATTTATGATGTCGTTCAAATATCAAAGCAGTAATTATCTATTTCGCATTTATTTTATAGCTTGTTCAACTTTAAAGGAGCTTGTAACAGAACAGAAGCAGTGTAAACTTTGATGATATGCTTCCCAAATAATATTTTTATAATAGATGGTTTGCTTTGTTTGGCTTAAAAATATTTTTTGAGAAAAAAAGGTAAATCCGTGCAGCATTAGTGATTAGACGAGTACCTTTTCATTTTACTCCCACCGCCAACATATCTGCATAAGTAATTTTAGCTTTTTGTCGGCTGCAAGAGTACATTTGCATCATTGCAGAAATATCTTGCAAAAAACTTGAACATTGCATATTGCCACACAAAAGCAATTAATAGCCTCAAAACCGTCGTAAAAATGGAAAAAAGGATGTAATTCTATAATAACATTAACGCATAAAAACCAAAAAGTAAATTACGATTATTATAACACTGAAATTAACGACTTTTACGATTTATTATTTTTTTGGGTATATAGATACTAAACATTACCATGATTTTGGGTATATCGAATTAGAAATTAGAAAAAATCGCAAAATCATGCTTGCCCAGAGAGCTTTACAACAATTTGCCAATAATTCTACACGTCAAAGTTACACAGTAGTAAAATGTCAAGTCATGATTTTAGATTATAGCTTTGGCAGTTAATGACTACTGACTGACCTTTTCAATTTTTTAATCAACATGATTATTTCACAGATTTCTACTACATAATTATTAATTTTCTCTGGTACGGTACAGTCGCCTATTCTAACGATTAGCAAGTCACCTTTTGACTTAATGAATAAACTTGCGTGCGAGAAAGCATGATAACATGAGTTATTGATTAGTTGGACAGGTACTTGATGAGGATTTGAGTACCCAAAAATTTAATTGCAGTTTATTTACTACGCATTACGCATCAAATTTTGTGTGCGAGCATTCATTGAACTTTGATACTACTGACATTGGTTTTGGTACATGATCATCGTGAGAAAACGAAGAAGCATTTAGTTTTCTTCAAAAAATAATTAGTCAGGTATACTTGGAGTTCAAAAAATCCCAATTAAAATTGAATTGAGTGGGAGGGTTGTACTGACCTCCTTTGTGTACCTTTTTGACTTTTCATTCTCTCCTGACTGGGTTACACAAAACATTTTCAAAGGACGAAAGAAAAGTATTATTTGGGGAATGAGAATAACAAGAAGAAAGGAAATTGATCTTTTGTCATTTTCTCTATTTTTTTCTGTGGATTGGGAGTGAAGATGATGATGACGACGAATTTTAAAGCTCTGTTTTCTTCTTCTGAAACACGAACCCAAAAGCATTGCCGGCTTGGCCTGATTCTTTTGTTGTTATGTTTTGAGTTGAGAACCTTTCATCGCATCTCATCAACTGATCATGCTTAAGGTTGACCGTTTTTTCAAGCAAGACGTGTATGTTTGAAAGCTTGAACTTTACAAAAAAAGACGGGATGTACGTACATATATGCCTATTCCCACGTCTATGCAAAAGCCTGAAAAAGAGGAAATGGGAAACGACTAGAGTCATGACTTGACGATGAAAATGAACGTAGTACTATTATGGTTGCAGTTTGAGCTGCATAATAATAATCATTTCAAATTATAATTTTGTTGTGGTTGCCATTTTTTGTCGTTTCTCTGATCCCAGACGACCTTTTGATAATCAGCTCAGGTGAGTCCCGCATACATAGGTACACATTTCTTGTCAGCGTTCATAAAAATAGTAAAAAAGTATTACTATCACAGCAGGAAATTGCCGAAAAACGAAGACATCGAAGAAAAAATCCTAAATGACATCATCCAAAAGTACATGAACGAGTTCCTGACTTTTTCACTTTTCTTAAAAATCTGCATACAATTGTATATTCTATAGTGCATAAAATATATACACCAATGTACTTCTTAAAAACTCTGACTGATACTGCGTTGTATTTGCAATGTGGCATACACAAAATACTCAAATGCCAAAAACTAAAATGGAAGCATGTCATGATTCATCATCATCCCTATTCACTACGCATTCACCTCATCCAATTAATTAGATCCTGATTTTTGACTGCAACTATGCCCTTTTGACAAAGCACGTGTGCGTACGTTACAGATGATACTACCACGACACTACATTGGTGAATACGTGATTGATGACAGCCACCTTTTCTATTGTTTAATAATGTAAAATGAAAATGCAAACCATGACATTTATCATAATCACCGCATTTCACTCGCGTATTGCGTACCTGTTTTCATAAAATATACCCAATGCCTACGTTGCCATCCATCTCACGTTGCCTCTCGCTTACTCATTTTCATCCTGACGCTGACACGCACAAAATAGAAAAAATACTATGCATGTATACTTGATTTCGAAATAAGAGGATTAACATGATAAAAAGGAAGATGAATATGACAACTATTTGTTTGCCAAGTCATGTTGGAAAAACGCAGGAGAAACAAGCACTTAATGAATTAAAATTATAACAACATTTTAATGGTCGAGAAATTACTTTAGTAAACAAAAACGGCTTTGGCATACGAAGAACCAAGTTAGCACATCGTTATCCCTGAAATTTAAAAAGCTGAAAGTGAAGTGTACACTTTACATATTTAGTTCTGTGCTGTGTGTGACACTATTTAAATCCAAAATACTGACGCTAATAAAAAGAAAGTGATGAACTATGTTAAAGAAAATTGAAATTTTCTATATTAATTTAATTGAATTTGATTTGATTCGAATTAATATAGAAAATAATGAAAACTAATTTCATATGTACATGTAAGGTATTAAAAGGGATTACATGAACCCTGAAAAGAACAACGATAAAATATAAATATATATTACAAGAAAGCTTTATTTAACTGTTAAAAATATTTACAAATTGATTTGTGAATTTATAAAAAATGCTCACGTGAAAATGTTCGTAAATAATTTATGTGGATACTTTTTCCTGACCTAAATGTATGTCTTATATAAAATTAATATTTCGGTTAGTCATTTCAACATACCTAATTTTGATAAATGTTTAATTTCTTATTTTTGTTTCGTGGGTATAAATTCTATAAAATTTAATAGTAATAAGTAAAAATATACGTAGGTATTTTTACATTTAAAAACAACACAACGGTAAAATCAACTTAAATTTATATTGCGACGCAATTTAGGTCTGACTGATATTCATTGCTAGCTCGTTTAAAGTCGCAGTAACATCGCATTCAATTTAATCAAACTATCCGTCAAAATGGCAAAACGGCAGGAGGAGAGAAGACATTCTATTCATATTTATATTAATGAAATTTCAAAGCGTTCGTTTGATACACCTCCACGTTCATCACCAGCACAGAAACAAAAAACGAATTCGTTAGGGTCAGCATTAACATTACAGAGAAGACAAAACACTTCCACCTCCACCAACTCATTAGTAGAATGGGAGATTTGGTTCATTCGATTTATAAGATTCGCTTACTCCACAGCGTGTCTTCCTATTCAATATAGTCGTAAGGAAAAATCTTTCCGAGTCACATCTTGTAAGACTGTCCTGTTCATATATTATTTAAGACTAATCTGGCTTAGCCTAGATTGCATATACCTGGTCAGTTCCAGTGGCCTAGTCACTTTAAATGCCGTATCTCTGAAGGAATTTTTGGATTTTTATCTTCACGCTTGCACACGAAGTGCGGCTTGCTTTGCATGCATTGTCTTAAGTTTTCATCTTCACTCCATTGTTCAAGTAGTAAATACACTGTGGAGAACTAATACAGCGTGGACAGGTAAAATTGCAGTTCAGAAAAACATATTTTATGAGATACATCCATGAAATGCAAATATTTAAAATCTTTTACATTTAAGAAAATTTTGACTGGTGGAGCAGCCCATTCTCGGGCCCTTTGGAACGACGATGGACCCATCTTGTAAAGTTTGCCGTCATATTTGTATCTGTTCAAGGTTTCCTACCTGTCGTGATGCACTTTGAAAACAGAATGAGTCGACGTTACTGGGCTGCCCATTATCTATCCAAAGAAACTTATGATTCCATTCCTGTTGTAATTGTGGTAGCGCTAAACGACTATATTTTGGGATCTATTGCAGTAGTGGGTTCTGGATACTTAGGTATTGTCATAGTTAAGGGCTTCGTCTTACTGCGCTTTTGGACAGATAGTTTAATGTAAGTGTGTTCGGTCAGATATACTCATAATTAATATTAATACATATGTCAGGTTCACTTCATTTCTATTATGTTTAATTATTTATTGCTGCTAGTGCAAAACTAATCGCATATCGACGTCTTGGGAAAGTCTACTGCCTGGAGCCTTTGAAGCTATTTCGACTATTGCTTGTTGTCAACGGAATTATAAACGTCGGTATTGGTTCCCATATAATGCCTACTATATTAGGCCTCGGTTTCCCTTGCTTAGTTGGGTTAATAACCATATCAATTCGTTCTTTTTCAAATTTGCCATTCATAGTTAAGATGAACGTAGGTGGTGGTTGTGTGTTACTTCTTGCTGCAATTCGTGAAACCTTTTTATCTGGAGGAAGACTACATAAAAAGTCGTTTCAGTTGCGCCATTGCCTATTTACAGAAGAATTACATTGCAACTTATTAGATAAAGGTAAAGAGTATAACAGAAAGTATCTGAGTTCTTGTAGAGATATGAGATTGTATTATGGTTCATTCTTCTTTTCAAGATCTGTTACGTTTTTAACTTTCACAAAGCTACTTTTAGATCAATGTATAACTGTTATGTTGTCACTATAAACTTACCCTGCTAAATTTTATTTTCTGAAAACACTTAGAAAGGTCAAGTAAACGTTTTGGTTAAGTCAACAATATCTATTTGAATTCATAAATAATAACAAATTTATACTCAACAGAAATCGATAACTGTACTACTGTTTTTAGGTAATCGATGAAAATTTCAATAGAATTGTGGTTTAAAAAAATATACAAACCTTTCTGTAGACAAACAGACACAATTTTTTGATGAAGCTTTAAAGCAATGTTTTATGTTGTGAAATGTATAAATCATGCGTACTCTTCGCATAAACAAGTAGTAAAAGAAAGTAAAAAGTAATGTAAATCAGTTAATTATTTTATTATGTGCAATATAATGTAATAAATATGAATACAGAGTTAATAAATTACAAAATGTCATTGAGATTTTGTGAGTTTGCCAGTCGAACTAGCCTGCTGCCTTGCCTATGCATGCTGATAAATAGTTGTGCAAATGACACTTGCGTCTACTATAAAATTTAGACAGTAAAAAACCGAAATATGAAATAATGAACAAGGAAGACGCTTTGACTTCTATAACAAAGCCAAAGAAATGAGCATAATGAAACTTGACTATTAATTCAATTCATCATCATCATCATCATTTTTTGATATGATCACAATTAACTTCAGCAATTTTCTTTGCCAGCTGCCTGCGTTTTGCAATGACCATCACAATCATAATTGCTCTTATGAACATAATTTTTTTTTTTTTTCATGTGAAAACTAGTAAATGGTTCAAAACAGCGCTAATTGGCTCTTTTTTTCTTGATGTCTTCTTCCTTAGAACTTCTTCACATTCAGTGCATGTTTTCAGGCATGCGTATTGTTTAGCATATTTTGTACTTTTTTCTTTGACAGAAAACAAGCTTCTTTTTTCTTGCAAGACAAGCAGAAAGAATGCACTTTACTGACTTTACTACCATAAGGACATCTGCATATTCTTACAAAGCACAAACTCAGCGGTAGTCTTGTGAAGAAAAGTACAACTAAGCTGTTTTAGAACTGCATTTGTGCAATCTGATTCTGGTAATCTTAAAAACTGCAAAGGAAAATGAATAGCTGATGTTTGTCAAAATAATGATGACAAGAACAGCTCGTAATTGAAATCAAAAAAAAATATTCGCGTACTACAAGAAATACCGACTTATAGTTTATCTAATCTACGCACGCAACTTTTTATATCTGTAAAGGTGCTCATAGAAGCCATTCATTGTGACAAAGTTGTTTCTATATAATTTCTTATCTTTCTACCATATCATCATCCTCACCATCATCATCACCTTAATGTCTGAAATTCCCAGCCAAATAGTTCCATCATTTTTTATCTATCATTTGAGTCAGTTTATTGAAGTAACACAAAACAGTTGTATCATAAACAACGCGATGCGTTATCATCATTATTGTTTTTGCTACTCACAATCTCTACAGCTTTTTATTGTTGGCCTTATTGACTACATACAAGGAATGTTTAGATGAAGTATGATACTTGATACTAGGCATTTTTTGCAAATAGTGTGAGACCTTTTTGGCAAGATCGTCAACGAAACTAAGCTTTCAACAATTTTCTTGGCATTTCCACAGATGAACCATTTTACTGGTGCACTACTGGGTACTCTAGAAGGAAATTCGACACGGTGAGAAAAAAATTACCTGAATATTGAACAACAAACCTATTCAGTTTAATGTAACACTCTGCAATGCAGCAATTTTGCTCTTCAAGAAATGTGCGTTGAGTTTTTTCTCTGCTCTCGAGAGTATTCTTAAATTGTATGATTGAGCCAAAAAACTGAACAGAAATGCCCTTTTTATGATATTTTGTTTGAGTGTATGCAGATTTTCTGTGCACACACTCAAACACAACGATACACACGTAAAGCCGAACGTCAGTGTCTTCACCTTTTGCACTTACTACTCTAGTACTCTACTCAACTCAAATCTTGTTGACTTTTTCCACCAACCTATTATAAAACAATGGGCTTTACCCCTTTATACGCGGCAACAAAAGGATCTACTGATACAGTTATTTTTCTGCATCCTCATATTTCATAGTGTGCTTTTCTGGTGGTGAATGGTGAATTGTATCACTGGCACATTTTAGGAATAAAAGTGTGCATATAAATAGGAAGATAGTAATCAGTGCTCATGTACATACATACGTTAAATATATGCAGAAGTCAGGAGGATTTAGGGATTACATGAACTTGAACAAAACATGGCATCATGGTTTGGTATGCATGCATATTTAAATGAAAGAAGGAAAGAGAACATGCTTTATTGTTCACGGTTGACATTTTCCGTGGTACACCTTCTACAACATAAATAACATAAACCACCACTTTTCAACCAACACCTACATTAAATGATACAGCAGTTTGTACACTATTTGCACACTATATTTTTGAGAGAGACCAGAAACCAAGACCACCCAATCTATTCCGTCTTGTTCCTTCTACCTTTCCGCTTTATTGTTTGAGTATATTTTTTGCCAGTCTTCCTGCAAAAGTTAAAGCAGTAAAGGTTTTTCGCATGTCATTTCATGCGCAAATTACTGCACACCACCAACAACACCACAACATAACTGCAGAGCACAGCACTCTTGAATTGAAACAGAACGTAAAATATATAATCAATCACTTGATCAAGGCAAGGCAGCAGCAGTTTAATGTATTTTTGTATTTATTGCTACTTTTTATTGACGTTTTTGCAGATTCGTTCATTTTTTCACTTTAATGCATTGCTTCCTATTGTACAAGGCTGATGCATTTGCACTTGAGTTGAGGTTTGGGTGCCATGAGCGTTTTAACATTCGTATATGCCATGATTGATATAGGTATACAAAGTGGAGACCTACAACCCAGCACAAGGAACAACTCTTTTTTTGAATCAAGTCATTCTGTTTCGTCTTATCTTAACAAAAGATTTTTACAAAAGGAATAGAGTTCAAAATTCATGTACGTTGCATGACAAGTAGATACGATATACTCATTCCAAACAAATCGTAAATTAATAAGTGCGCTTACAGGCTTATCTTTAACTTAATACCACACGCCACTCTCACCTTAATAGATATACAATGTATCAAGTAAGTTTGTAAAGCTAAAAATAGCTTTAAAGGAATCTAATAAGAATCTCGTTTTGACAAGGTTGTACAATGCAACATACGCCAAGTCTGAGAGATAAAAGCTAGATGAATGAAATGCCTATCTGCATGCCACATTGTTATATAGGTCAAATAGAAGAAAACTACCTGCACTCTACAATATAGACATAAAAGGAACTATATGATGTGCTACATGATTATGATTATTACATTGCGGGCTTTTTCTTCTAATAAAAGAGGTGGTTCAATTGTCATCACCATCATCGTTTCAAAGGGGACTTTGAGTACACGTGCTCATTTGTGGCTTCAATTTTAACACTTCTTTCTTTTTGTCACCATCTCGCCTCGCATATCGCATCTACTTGTCGTAAGTACCGCTGCATGAAGTGAAGAACATGTGAGGATAACCATCCATTCAACGTCTCTTATCACAACTATTTAGTAGTAATTTGCTGAGAAGTAAGTGAATGTATGACAACTTACTATCTGCACTACACGCCAAAAAAATGAATGTGCAGAAACTTTGAATTTTTTGACAACAAGAGGCTGTTTTTTATCAACGTCAACATCGGCATCCTCCTGATTATCATCATAATGCAGAATAATTTATGACTGTTGGAAAAGAAGATAAAGATGCCACTTACTTTGGTGACTACTGCATACTGCATATTTAAGATATTGTCTCTTGAATCGAGTAAGTGTCGGGTCGGTCGTGTCGTGTGAGCCAACAAATGACAGGTCTATTATGGCACACTAGTATAAAATGACAAGCGGTATAATCTTGAAAATACTAATGAAATCAATTTAAAGAAATCTCAGAAAAGACAAGTCAGGGTCTTCCATCATCATCACGTACATAGGTATGCATAAAAGTTTGTAAATTGTATAAAATGAATGGATTTAAGGAAACCCTTTCTCTTATCCTGTCACACTCAAAATTTATTAGGTTTTAATGCTGAATTCCAATTCCAAGTCAACACCTTAATCTGATAAAAAACAGACAACTACCAAAAGCCCAAAAATCACGGCTACATGATTTTACGTACTACACACCATATTATTCCTTGTCACTTTCAGCATGATGCCACCTACATTACAAGATATCTTGTGCATGTTTAGGTACCATAAAGATCAAGTACGAAAGGATCACGAACTTGAAACATGAAATATGATAATTAGGACAATAATCATGATTATTTGCTCGAAAAATGAATCATAATGAAAGTGTATGAGCATGATCATTCATGTTACCATTAAAACAATAAAGTCATTTATGACATGATTTTTATACCATAATTTCACTTACCGACGAGGTACTATCATTGGAGCTGCTATTTCGCCTGCCCTTCTTTTTGTTCTGCTGTTGAGTTGCATCATCCAGCAGTTGTTGCTGATCCAACTCCAAGCCGCATTGCTTGCTTAAAGAGTTACTCAGGCTTAGACTTTTTGCTGCTGCCAAAGTTAAAGATGAATCGGAATCATAGACAATTCCACCTGGGCCCATTTCTGCAAAATAAAATTATATGTTTAAAATATTTTCAAAATTGAATTTACGTGATTTTCCTTCTTGTATTGAGCAGTGCAGTGCATTATTCAGAGCGAATAGATTTGAATTCGAAATAAATTGATTTTTATGAAGATTGCCACTTCGTGTGATTAAGAATGTGAGAGTTGTTAATGCATAACTATTGATTGACAATGTTGTGTTTTGAATCATGGGTTGCCCATCGTCAAACAGCAGATTGCAATCTTTGTATTACTTCTTTCGACATAATAATCATAGTCAGATCTCATCATGAGAATTAGACAACAAGCAGTTACCACCACCATCACAGTAACAAAAAGTTTCCTTTAGTGAATGTCAACCAACCAGCGACAATAATTCATAACCAAAATACCAAATCAGAAATCAATATTATTTTTTCCTCTACAGAACAGGACTACTCAGTCAACATAATAAATTGAAAGAAGAAAATATTCAAGCCAACAAGTTTGACATCACATTGAACTACCAACCTGGACTGAAAAGCATGAAATAAAGGTGGGAT
>JAQFXM010004046.1:0-18248 GCA_034693345.1 Entomobrya multifasciata | reverse complement strand
AATCAGCATGTCAAATACTATCGAATGACATATCACTTTTTATAAAATTCCCATTGTCGTGATTAATCATTTAAGCCCAATTTAGTTCTGTTAGACCGTTTGCCCAAAGTTTATCCGTAATTTGATGAATAAAGATTAATTAAGCTAATGAGAGTTACCCTTGTCTACAAGAACAAGGCAACTAAAAGACACTAGAGTGACGGACGACGACGATTGACACGTTGGAAAACAAAACGTGTATTAAAAAGTACTACCAAATGCACTTTTTTGCACTTGCAAATCCGTCAGTAGGAATGACGTCATGTTACTCTCATGGACAAACCATAATAACAAAAACCGAGCAGCTGAGCTAGCACAGTTCTTTTGTGCTATTCTGGAGAAAGGCTAGCCATCATGTGTCACGATTCATGATGAAAGCTGAAGATCTACGTGGTTTTGGCACATCTCGGCACGGCTCGTCGGGTTTAGTTGAAGGTCAACCATACCGACAGGCAACTTCTTAGGTAAATATTTGCTTTAGTTTTTAATTATTCATGTAATAATTATCATTTTCTATGATAATCAAATCAAACGTTTTTCTGTGTAAAAAGTGCTATTAACTTTTCATGCAAAGTGCTTTCTTTTTTTTGTCTCGTAGAAGCTTTAACTGGAACGCCCACATTCTCTTTAAGTATGGATTTGACCGGAGACCAACCATGAAAAACTTGAAAACTTAGATTTTGGACCAGTGGGAGAATGTTCTAATAAAAACCTAAACAAGTCAACTGCCTCAACCTATCCTAAGATGCGCCAGCTTTAATTGCACCTAATTAGTGGTGTGGGAAAGATTTCCAGGAGTCGTTGTACGGCGTGTAGCAACAATAAGAAATACTTTTTAAATGACAATGAACCAGTATAACTTTCTTTAGGAATGAGCCATTGGCTTTTCATAAGATATTTTTGGGTAATAACCATTGCATATTGCATGCAATTATGCAGTAAACCGATTAGACGAAGAAAGATTGTATCATTAACATTTTTGTTTCTATTTCTGGTTATTAGTTTCTCACTGCCGCAGCTTTATCTGAAAACTGACGTCGACATAACAGCTTAAACCTGTGTGACGCCAGGAATCGGGATTCAAAATGGTTTCGTTTCTGGAGCAAATCCGAATTTTATTATGGAAGAATTGGCTGCTGCGAAAACGTGATAAGGTAGGTTTGCATATTTTGATGTGATTCTGTTTCTCTGTTGTTGTAAATCTGATGTTATCTTGTATTTTTCAAAAATCATATTAATAGAAACGTGTAATCATCGAAATATTATGGCCTTTGTCGTTGTTTCTCATTCTGATGTGGGTGAGAACGAGGGGCTTGAAATACAAAGAGAGTAGCTGTAAGTTGCAGACAGTCCATTAATATGGTGAAATTCATATGATGAGTTTTAACTATTTTAATGTGCGTGAATCTTTTTTTACAGGTCACTTAATAGAGAAAGCGATGCCTTCTGTGGGTGGATTTGAGTTCTTTCAGAATTATATCTGTACGCTCAATAACACTTGTTATGAAGACTATGTAGAAAATACTGATAGTAGTAGATGGGACGATGCAATGTAAATGAACACATTTTAAACATTACTGCATTTCGTAGGACCCCAGTACAGTTATATATATGTCGTAATGTATTCATTTCAATTTTCAGATTCGTCAAATTCATGAAAGATACAACTCCAATTCTAAATGATATTCTCAGCAATGATGAAAGCAGGGCCACTATAACACAACTGTGGCAAGATGTAATGGATCTAATGAAAATTATCAGTAGTTTCCAAAATGCCGATAATATAAGAAATATAGGTAAAAGCTAGATTCTGGATTTTTTCGTTTGTCACCTACAAAGATAATTCACACTCATATTTTTGTTCTTTATTAGGCACTCTTCAGTTACGAGATTACATGAACCCTGATGGACTAGCAAAGTTTTATCAAGCTTTTGAAACATACACTGGACTTACTAGAGAAGACGCTGATGAATTCTTGAATATTAAAATTAATCTGGACAAAGTACAACAAGTGAGTGTTATAGTCATGATGTATAACATAGAAAACATAAAAACGCGAAACGCGAAAGTATTTTTAACGAATATTTTAATTGTCCTCCAATTTTCAGAATAATTTTGACGAGTTGTTAGAAGTTTTCCGAAATCAGAAATGTGATAGTGCGCAGACAATCGAACTACTGTCATTTTCTAGTCAAAAGTCTTTCCAAAAGTTCTGTGAACTGGGCCAAGACAAACTACTGATGATTCTCTTTGTATATGGAAACTATATGGATCGTGATGGGCTGCTAAAACGGGTACGGAATGCTGATTATCATGCATTTTGTTGATCAATCAATTAAAGAAAAATTTAAAAACTTGGTTTATCCTTTACTCTGCAGTTGAACGGAGTAATGTCTGCCGAACAAAAGGTGGAAGGATTGCAAAAGAGCATGTCGTTAAATGGGCTACAATACGATTTTACAACAATTGGAAAATTGGGTAAACTGGGCAGGTAAATAGAATCACTTTCATTAACTTTTGCTATTAATTTAAGTCCAAGCGTTTACTGTTTGTCTTTTTTAAACATAGGGATGCGCTCGAGATGGGAAGGGTTTTCAATGGCATCAACAATTTGACGGGAACTGAAATGGCTAGCATATTTGCGTATCAAGGTATTTGTGGATTTAAACAGAAAGGAAATCGCAGCATATTTGGCTTTGATCCTGGTCTACCTAGTCGGTAAGGTTTATTTTCGTTTTTAAAGTTCAAAACGACTAAATATTTGATAGTGGATAGAAAAATTGGGTCAATATTTTTTATAGCTTTGACAGCTTACGCGATCAGCTTAGGGAAATTTGGAAATCCGATAATCATTACGAAAACGATCCAGAAATATCTCCAGCGTGTAATGCCGTCTTTCAAAGATTGGAATCCTTACCCATAACGTCGTTTATGTGGAGACAGGTCAAGCCGATTGTGAGAGGCTACATATTTTATTCTCCAGACACTGAAGTAACACGAACAATTATGGGCAAAGTGGAAGATGCATTTGGGAAGCTACAAGAAATGGAGTACACTGTCAACTCCATTCTGCAGTTACTACACCGTGTCAGACTTTGGATGCACGAAAACTTAGATGATCTAAATAACATCAAGGTATTTTGATAAATGCATTGGCTTTTACAAAAATAGAGAATTATCCATAAAGATATGATTTATGTTTTTATGAAGGCATTTCTGGGAAATCGAACCAACATTGATGGCGTAATTCGTACATTTGGGCTGTCGCTTACCGCGGATGAAATGGAAAGAGTATACAAAGCTTCCGAATCGTTGGATGTAATGAGCATTGAAGGCTCTCTGGAAAAGTTGGACTTCGCGTCAGAACTGTTGTCTGAAATTGTTGGGGTATGTAATTTGAATAAATATTTATCTATATTTTGATAATTTACTGAATTACATTTTTAAACTGACCCCTTCTCGTTTTAGTGCGTGAGATACAATAAGACAAAAGCTTTTCCTTCAGAATGGGAGGCAGTAAATGCCGGCTATGACTTGCTACCATCTGAGAAATTGTGGGCAGTAGTGGTCTTTCTGAATACCGATGAAGATGAAAATCAATCCGATAACTCAACGTTTCCACCGCATATTTACTATAAAATCCGTATGGACAGTGATAAAGTAGACGGTACCAGAGCTGTGAGGGACAGGCTAACCAGCAAAGGACCTCGCAGGCGACCCCTGTTTGATTTGAAGTATATAACTTTCGGATTTGTGTACTTGCAAGAAATGATTGAACGTGGAATCATCGAAATCGTGACAGGACATAATCTGTCCCAGGAGCAAGTATTCTTACAGCAATATCCTTATCCATGCTACATCGTTGACCAGTAAGCAACAGTACAAATAAATAAATAGTAATGTTTCCATTTTTTGAATGCGTGCACGTTGAATTCCTAACCTAAATATTCATTTTATCTAGATTTATTCGACGAATATCGCGGACTTTTCCCTTGTTGATGACCTTATCATGGGTATACGCCTCTGCCATGATTATCAAATCAATAGTTTTGGAAAAGGAACGAAGATTACGAGAAGTTATGAAAATCATGGGTGTATCAAACACCGCTGTTTGGACAAGTTGGTTTTTGGAAAGTTTCGTCATCATGTTTATTTCATGCTCGATCCTGACTTTCATTTTAAAGGTTCATCATAATATTTTCAGTTATCACATATTTCTATATCACCCTCTGGAATTTATAAACTTACTGGCAATTTATCTATTTTTACTAGTTTGGAAAAGTACTTGAGTTTTCAAGTCCAACACTCATTTGGGTTTTCCTGATCAGTTATACGGTGGTTACTATTTGCTTTAGTTTTTTCATTTCTACCTTCTTTTCCCGTGCGAACTCCGCCGCTGCTGCTGGTGGAGTAATATTTTTCGTGTCACATCTTCCGTATAACATGATGCTAATCTGGGAAGAAAGGTTGGAATGGTTTGAAACTTTAGCTGGGGTAAGTATTTTTGTGACTAAAATACCAGTTCACATAGGTGAACAAGTATTCGTGTCATTTTTAGATTGGGATTGGATCATAATGAATTTTTACTTAATCTGCGGCAGTGTCTTCTATCAAACGTTGCATTCGGATTCGGGTGTACATACTTCGCTCGTTACGAGCAAGACGGCATCGGTGCACAGTGGGATAATATGTCTTGGCGTTCTTTACCTGGGGATGATTTCAATCTTGCATATTGTATTGCAATGATGTGGGTTGATAGCCTGCTTTATTTGCTAATGGCGATTTATGTTGAGGCAGTATTTCCGGGTAGGTTGATTAATTTTAAAGATTCTAGCAACATAAAAAATTACCGAGTTAATGATTTTGTCATTCTTGTAGGTGAATATGGAGTTCCAAAGCCTTGGAATTTCTTTGTGTTACCGTCCTATTGGATTAAGCCGAAGCCAAAACCAAATCAATCTTTAGATTCGTCAGAGGCTACCCCGAACGGTAGAATATTTAGTAATGGGGGTTAGTTTAATAAAAAAAATTATTACCAATATCTTATAAAGTAGCATTATTAGTACGGGTTTTAAATGTAGCGGTTGTAGTTTTTAGTTGAATGGCCTAACTTCATAATTCTTCCCTAACGCAAATTTTATTTACTTGTTCTTGTAGTAAGTTATCTCGACGGTATGGAACCGGACCCAGAAATCGAAAAATGCGGTGTGAAAATAACGAACCTGTGTAAGACATATTCGAATGGGAAAATTGCGCTGGATGACTTGACAGTAAACTTCTACGAAAATCAAATAACTTCTTTTCTTGGGTAAATTGATTTGCTCTTTTCTTCCTAATTTAATGTATTACGATTCGCAAAATTTCATTAAGTAATGCTACAATTTTTTTCAGGCACAACGGAGCTGGTAAAACGACAACAATATCCATTTTGACAGGTCTTTTTCCTCCTACCGATGGAACAGCGATAATAAATGGGATGGATATTCGGAATGATATGGATCATATACGAAGAAATCTTGGAATATGTCCACAGTACAATGTTTTATTTGATAGGTAAAAAGGAGAAATACAAGCTAGCTGTGTCAGTATTTTACTTTTACATTATGCTTAACAAAACGTTTATTTTGCAGGTTAAATGTTTTAGAGCATTTGCAATTTTATGCGCTTCTGAAAGGGAAGAAGGGGAAAGATGTTGAAAATGAATTCAACGAAATGTTAGCAGACCTCGGCATCCCCCATAAATGGAACAGCTATCCTAGTTCACTATCTGGTGGTATGAAACGAAAGCTTTCTGTAGCTATTGCTTTCGTAGGAGGTTCCAAAACAGTATTCCTCGATGAACCTGTGAGTAAATTCTTCTTTAAGTGCTTTGATGTTTTTAGAATATGATACGGGAATTCTTTACATTTTTGATTATATTATAGACCAGTGGAGTGGATCCATTTTCTCGTCGGTCAATCTGGGAACTTTTATTGAAGTACAAAACCGGAAGGACTGTTATTTTAACCACACAGTAAGTTTAATTAATTGTTTATTACATAGCTTTCAATAAGTCTGGACTAAAGTTACTGATTTTTTTAATATTCATTTCACAGCTTTATGGACGAAGCTGACATATTAGGCGACCGTATCGCCATTATATCTCAAGGAAAGCTGAAGGCTCTTGGAAGTAGCCTTTTCTTGAAATCTCATTTCGGCCAAGGTTATACGTTACATTTAGTGAAAAGTGAGGGCTTCTTAGCACCCACAGAATCTTCGCAAAGTAATGATAGTCAAGAAACCAGGAAAACGATGGCCAGACATGATATTATCATTGAAAAGTTCGTGCGAGAAACAATACCAAGCGCTGTTATCACTGAAAATGTTGGTTCCGAAGTGGCATTTTTGCTTCCATACGAAACTATTGCGAATTTTTCCAATCTTTTCTCTCGATTAACGGAAAACTCCGAGTCAATTGGAATTTTATCATATGGAATTTCTGACACGAGTCTTGAGGATGTGTTTTTAAAGATAACAATGGCTGATGTGATGGCGAACATGGAATCATTTCATGTATTGAATTCTGGCTGTAAACAAAGACTGATGCGCATTCTCAGCCGATGTAAAAACAGCATGTCTTACAGAAGAAACGTTGTAACAACACTGGCACCTAGGGATCCGTCAGCTTCAACGAATACAACTGGGGTATCTATTCAGCCATTTTGCAGTCCTATGGGAGCTTTCGCTAAGAATTTTGATGATGTTGACTTGGAAGAAGAAAAAGACACAAAATACAGCGATCGAAGTACATTAGCAGGTTACACGGATAGGAAAAGTCGGGACATTTCATATGGCGATGCTGTTAGCAGTGTATCAGATATAGAGGCCGTAACCACCTCCCTCTTGGATGAGCCTCTTGATGATGAGCCTCGAATTTCCACGTTAATGGATAAGTTAAGGTGTGCTTGGTCATGGCCATTTACTTGTTGTTTATGGTATATTCAAATCTACATGATTAATAAGAAGAGACTTTGGAATTCAAAGCGGAACAAAAAAGCAATGTTTTTTGAGGTATTGCAACTTATAAATACTGATTGTCTATGCATTTACACCATTAATGATAATGAACTGTCAATTTAAATGAGCAATTCTTTGTTTGTATAGATAATCCTTCCAGCTGTGTTTATAGCAATTACTTTGGCGTTTACACTGATTTTACCACCTGCTTCAGATGAGGCACCGCGTGAAATAACTCCCTGGACGTACGAATCGCCAAACTATATTTTCTATTCTGAACCCAATATTACAAGACGACGAGGTGTTCCAAATGAGTTTAGAACAGTTCTGAATGAGTTAATTGGACCGGTGGGAATGGGTACAGCATGCCTACAAGATAGAAAGTGAGAAAAAAACATTTGTTTACCGTATATGCAAATCTATTATAAATATAGTTCTTCAGAATATTTATGAATATAAATTATTTATTGTTTCAGGACAAGTTATTGCGATTCCACCAAGTATAAAAATTCTTCAGTTCAGGAGTTTAACAATTCCAGACTAAGTTTTTACGGGGCTCATTTCGACTCTTGCAGTTGTAATATTGGATCGTTAAAATGTCCAGATAGTGTAAATAAAGTTACATTTCCAGAATTAAAGGTATGTGTGTGCTTTTTTAATGTACTGATGGCTAAAGTGTGCATGCAAACTACAAAATTGAATAATGTCTTGTGTAATATTTTTTAATAAAATTAGACTCAAACAAACGACTTCATTTTGGATGTCAGTAACACAAATATTCCGGAATGGATAATGAAGACCTATGATAAGCATATGGATTCTCGTTACGGAGGTTTTGAGCTACAGATTAGGAAACCAAATGTAGCCAGCATGGCTAGTTATTTGTCGCTGTTGAACAACCTGACTACCCTTATTCCACTGCCAAAATTAGAATCCGACAGACATGGACATGAAAAAGTATTTGTCACTGATACATCATTGCCATCGCAGAAATATAAGAGAGCTTACAAGGTTTGCTAAAAGATATGCTATAAATTATCCTTTTATCACATCTTTACTGAATCTATCGAATTTTTTACGTTTAGATTTGGTATGATAACAGAGGATGGATTTCATCAGTTGCTTATTTGAATGCACTTCACAATATGTGGTTGAGAGGTTGGCTACCGGAACAATTGCAAGATCAGAAAGCAAATTTTGGAATCACTTTAATAATGCATCCGATGAATCTGACAAAACATCAAAGTAAACAGGAGTCATTGTAAGTAGTTGTACAAAATAAATAGTGTTTCCGCCCCCTCGGTAATTTTGAATAATTTTTAAAGTATGTACTTATTGTTACAGGAAAACTGCAGGTCTTGGAGTTATTCATGCAATCTGTATTATTTTTGCATTAAGCTTTATACCCGCGTCATTTACCGTTTACTTAATTGAAGAAAGAAAATGTGGAGGAAAGCATTTACATTTAGTATCTGGTGTCCGTCCTCTTACATATTGGATAGCAAATTTTTTATTCGACATGGTATGAGAAACTTATATTATTTAACTATGTGTTATAGTTATCATAATTCTCTCATTGTGCTACTAAAATTGGAATATTTTTATTCACAGGGAAAGTACATAGTTCCCACCATACTATGTGTTATCTTGTTTGTTCTATTTGACGCTAAAGCTTATATTGGGAAAGCAAGCTTCTGGTGCTTCGTGTGCTTGCTTTTACTATACGGGTAAATCTCTAAATTACAATTAAACAGTTGTGGGCAATTTAAGTTTTATAGTATTGTTTTATCTAATTGTAAATTATTTGATATGTCTAGTTGGGCCTCGATACCTTCCATGTACCCGTTCAGTTTTCTTTTTGGCGTTCCAAGTACCGCATTTGTCGTTCTGGCTTGTAGTAATCTTTTTATAGGAGTGATTACGACCGTTACCACATTTGTCCTTGAGCAATTCGGCGACGATGTAATTGTCCAGATTTACGTTTTTATCACTGAAGGATATTGCAGATGTATTGACATGGAACACTTAATTGTATTGTATGTTCTTTATTTTTAGGAACTGGAAGCTGTAGGAAAAGTACTGGAGAAAGTTTTCTTGATTTTTCCACATTATTGTCTTGGAGTTGGTTGCATTGAATTGGTAAAAGTCCACGCACTTGATACAGGATTAAGCGAATTATGTGAGTAAATACATATAGTAAAACAAACGTTTATTATATGTAATATTAAACGGTACAACTGTGCAGTTTACACCTTTTCATTTTGATTTACTAAACAGCGAAAAGCAACAGGACCCATGCGATCAATCGATTCGAATGGGAGCATCTAGGAGAAAAACTATTCTTCCTGGCTGTTCATGGTTTTGTGTATTTCCTTCTAAATTTGGCTATCGAGTACAGAAATTTACCAATGATGCTATTAAAGCTAATTCCAACGAAGAAGGTATGAAACTTGTAAAATGAAAAAAATATGTTTATACCAATCGTGAGCTAAAATGGTTCCTTGTATTTGAGTAGATGATCAAAACTGAGGAAGATACTGATGTTACGGAAGAAAGGCTAAGAATTGAGAATTCGGACCGAGAAGACATGACTTTGTGTGCGATGGGTCTCACAAAGGTTTGTGACGATAGATTTTAAGGGATTGTATACCAAAAACATATTATTTTTATGAACTTGAATTTATTTTCTACAGTATTACAAAGGCAAGAAGCATCCTGCTGTCAATGGAATCACATTTGGTTGTAAAAAAGGAGAATGTTTCGGTTTGTTAGGAGTGAATGGTGCAGGAAAGTCTTCTACATTTAAGGTATGTGTTATTAATACAGTTGCTGTACACAATAAATTTTGAAACAATATAATCATACGCATGGTTTTAAAACAATAAATTATACAATACTTTAGATGTTAACTGGAGATGCTAGGGTTTCCTCTGGAGGAGCCAAAATATGTGGTGCTGATGTGGAAAAGAATTTAGACAAAGCCAGAAAGCATTTCGGCTACTGTCCCCAAGAAGATTCAATTGATCCGTTGTTATCCGGATATGAATTGCTAACTCTTTATGGAAGATTGCGTGGGCTAAGTCCAACCGATACCCAAATTGTAAGGCTCTTTTAAAAAAACTGTATTTCTATTTCTTTAAAAATTGTTGCTAATTTCACACTCTCATTAAAGGCTGCAGAAAGGCTCATAAAATCACTTGGCTTGAGCAAATACGCTTTCAGGAGTAGTGGGACTTACTCCGGAGGGAACAAAAGAAAGCTGTCTACAGCCATAGCCTTGATAGGCGATCCAGGTAACAATTTACTCAACAAAAAATCTGTCGTAAAATATACTTGTGGATTATCGAATGAAGTATTAAGTGTCGTTTTTTGTACATTTTAGAAGTTATTTTTCTTGATGAACCTACTTCAGGTGAGATAATTTTTTAATGCTAATGAGAAAGTTTACAGAGCGAAAGAGTGCTGATGTTAGTTGAAATTCTAATGTTGCATTTGTTTCTTGTAGGAATGGATCCTGGAGCTCGAAGAGACCTATGGAAAGTAATATTAGATTTACTTCATATTGGGAAAACAGTAGTTTTGACATCACATTCCATGGAAGAGTGTGAGGTTTTGTGTACGAAAATCGCGATTATGGTAAATGGTCAGTTTAAATGTATAGGAAGCTTACAACATCTAAAAAATAGGTACGTTTTAATTGTTCTTAATTTCAATGAGTGGTCATGTTTATGAGAACTTAAAAACATTCTATCATACACTTCTTGCAGATTTGGAAAAGGTTATACACTGACAATTAGATGCGTACCAAATTTTAGCGAAGTTCTTCTCAAACGTATTTCGAATGATTTACCAACGGCTACAGTTGAAGATCAACATTGTTCGCAGTTAAAATTTAATATTCCACAAGAATCAGCACATCTAAATGAAATATTTAGTACGCTAAGTGGGTACAAAAATGAATCAATCATCGAAGACTACTCGGTATCGCAGACTACACTTGATGATGTAAGTTATACGATACGGTTATACTCTTACTTAAGTCCCTTGGTTTTATTCGCATTTTGACTTTCACTCATGTTAACGTTTGTATCTTTTATATTTTAGATATTTGTCAGATTTGCTAGTGACCAGAAAGACGCTTTGGACAGATAAACGTTTTACACGCTCCTGATAACGCAGCTCTACAATTGAAAAAGAAAAAAATGTTAAGATGTAGAATGTACGAAATGGTATTTCTAGTAATACCAGTTTACGACTGCTTGTAAAATGATCTGTGATGAATGTTTCGACGAGTTAACTTGATTTACGTTAGGTAGTATTGTGTTTGTCATTTCAGTATTTGTTATCTGGTTTAAACTTGTAGAATAATCCTTCACCTGTGATTGTTGTAACGTTAATTACCTGACCCTAATAGCAATTCAAAAATACAGTGCCATGCATATTTAAACTTGCACAACAGCTTTAAAAAATTTTAAATATAGAAGTATACCGTTGAAACTCACATAACTCACCTATTTTAATTGTATGCAACTTTTAAAATACTCTAATCCAATGCACATACAGCAGTATTATAAAATGTTCATTTCAAGTTGCTGTTTAGTAGCATAAAAATTCTGTTACCATTATGTAAGCAAATAAAAATGTTCGTTTTAATATTTAAAAAGCAGTCGATTGTGTTGTATTTAATTGAAATCTCATTGAAAATTTCCTCACCGATGTTTCCTTGTAGTAGATCAGAGTAAGAATTTTAAATCCACAAGTGTTTTCCAAAACTAGCACAAACTGTTATGCACCAAACCCAGCTATGTATCATCTTCTGCGGTTACTCCCATATATGTTTTGTATTTCAAGCATGTTTAGCATTGGAGTGATACTTTTGAGAAAAATTCTAACATGCATACAAATAGAAATATAGCTTTCACTCACCACTAGAGAAGCTACAAACTTGGAAAGCACCATACCACAACGGCATACATATATGTATTGCTTTTACTGTGAGTCATACTCCAAGCATGGTTCTGGCACTGGTTGATATAAAGCATGTTCCAGTTTCCAGTAGGCTTCCACTTCATGAGGGTGAAATGTGAAGAAAGGTGCGGCAGGAGCTTATACATGAATGTAGATGCATAACCAAAAATCGATAAACTGCTGAATGTATGTATATGTATGTTCCAGAAATAACGCTGGCTGGACTTTCATTTTCAGTATTAGTATTAATTCTAAAAACTAGTGAAACAAGTGTGCATTTCAAATAAAATTGTATTTAACTGCTAGAAATAATATGAAACAACATTTAAATTGCTGAAAATCAATCGTATCAAATTCAATGCCCTCCTTGAAATATTTATAGTAGAGTAATTGAGGTTCATAGGCACAAATATTCACCAGTAATACTCATAATGGCTGCTTATCTAGGAGATACTGATTCAGAAGACGAATTGCCACCAGGTTGGGAGGAAAGGGTTCATGCAGACGGCCGTGTGTATTACGCTGAGTAAGTATTTTCACTAAACTAACATTTCCCCAGTGCTTAGTGTTTTTCAATTAACGCGATTTCTTTCGTTATTTGTCTACAGTCACAGCACTCAAACAACTACTTGGGTACATCCGAAAAGTGGAAAACGTAAAGTTGTTCCGCATGGTATGATTTTTTTCATAAACGTGCTAAAATGCATAACATTTCGGAACGGAATTCTTCATGAGATCAATTAAAAACGCTTCGTGATTAATTTTCCTAGATTTGCCATATGGATGGAAAAAAGAAACTGATGAAAATGGAATCAACGTGTTTTTTGAGGAATCTACTGGAAAAAGGACGTACACGGATCCGCGACTAGCTTTCGCTCGGGACGCAAAGGAATCATTGTATGATTTCAAGCAGCGTTTTGACGCTTCCACTCCGGCGCTTGCTGTTTTAAATGGCGTGGATCTCACTAATAAGAAAGCACTTATCACAGGAGCAAATTCTGGAATTGGTACAGAAAATAATTGTTGGATAATAAGCGGAAGTGAAAGCAGCATTTTCTTGTTACTTATTAGCTGGTCTGTTGATTTTCCACAGGATTTGAAACTGCACGATCTCTTGCTCTGCACGGCTGCGAGGTAATATTTGCATGCAGAAACATGGATCGGGCTGCAGAAGCAATGAACAAGATAAAAGAGGAGAAACCTACTGCCATTTTAGAGTTTGTGCAAGTGGATTTGAATTCACTGGAAAGTGTCAAGAATTGTGCTAACGAGATTTTGATGAAATATCAGTAAGTATTCCTTTCTTTGAATTTATTTAGCTATTCCTTTTCCAAAAAATATTGTTCAAATGACAGTGATTAATTTTGACTTAACTTTTTAATGTGACGTGCATTACTTGCTTTCACTTCTCTGCTTGCACTCTTTGGCATAAACTTTTCGCAGCAGCTTACTGGAATTATTTTTTAGTGTAACATGAAAGTAGTTTTTCAAGCATTCGTTTATACGGACGCACATACAGGCTAATCGATTGGTTTGGTGAGTGTTTTTAACAAACTCTCATGACACACAAGTGACTGGTGTGCTTTATGCTGATCACTTCCACCAGTATATCGACTGATTAAAAATCGTGAAGATTTGCTAGAATAGTTGTCAATTAGCATTCAGTCAGACATAGTCGCTGAATCTTGTATATCAAGTTAATTAGTCATGTTTTGGATTTTCATGTTTTAATCAGATCCTTGGACATCGTGATTTGCAATGCTGGAATTTTTGGTGCACCATTTGGATTAACACAGGACAATTACGAGCAAACCTTCCAAATTAATTACTTGTCTCACATGTACCTTTTGCTATTACTGAAGCCAGTATTGGTTGTCACTCATTCAACACGAATTATAATTTTAGCATCAGAATCTCACAGGTCGGAAGTCACATAAACTTGACCAGATTTTTAGCTGATTACATATTAACCATTAGAATTAGTCATGCTCATCGGGAATTTTTGACGTTTTTAGATTTTCAATGGTGACAAAGGAAAATCTAACTGAAGAATACCTATCGCCACCAACTGCCAAAAACTTTACTTCTTTTATGGCTTACAATGATGCAAAACTGTTCAATGTGATACTAGCATCTGAAATCAATCGTCGATGGGCTGTACATGGTGTCACATGCAACTCGGTGCATCCAGGAAACATGGTGTCCACTGGACTTTCTCGCAATTCTTTTCTCTACAAGGCCATGTTTGCTGCAGTTAGGCCATTCACAAAATCCTTGGTAAGACCAGCACTTTCATGTGTACGATATTTTAATAATTTCGCCTTACTTAATTATTCTACATTTCTCTGAAATATTTTAGCAACAAGCTGCAGCCACCACAATTTGGGGAGCAACTGCACACGAATTAAATGGAGTTGGCGGCATGTACTTGAATAATTGCTGGCTCTGCGTTCCAGTCAAGAAAGCTGAAGACCCTGTATTTGCGAAACAAATATGGAACATGAGTATAGAAATGATTGAACGAAAGATTGGGCCAATCCCAACATTACCCCGTTTTGGGGGATCTGTGGATATAGAGGATGATCAAGTTTCTGGAGCAGTTCCATCTGGGTAATCTGGGTAAAAATACGATTAAAATTAACAACTCGCACATGCGTATGTATATACGAACACTTTCCCATTCTAGTGTTCAGTTCAGTAAAATTAAAATAACCTTTAAAGTGAAACGTGAAGCCTTTATGCTTTACCGTGTAGTTGGACAAAGTAGTCCAACCTAATTAGTATTCACCTTCTAAACAGTTGTAGTTTCTCGTAGTTGTTTAAAATTATGCTAATAATGGCTAAGCATTTATTTGAAATTTATCAAGTATACAACTGAATATCTGAAAAAAGAAGCAATACGGCTGACAATAATAGCTACTAGCTACATGCATACTTCGTGATAATCCATACTTATTGAGAAAATCATATAAATGTGCGAAAAATATTAATATACGTATATAACAATGATGATTGTCCGAAAAAAATAGATGATAATTACAAGTGATTATGACAAAGATGATATTATGACTACCTTAAAAACTAAATATTATTCCATATTATACTCTCTCCATATCTCTTGTGATGTGACAATAGTTTCATGTGTCTGATAATAAATCCATTTACTCTACAATCTATGTGTACATAGTATTTTAGAGACAAAAGAAATTGAAGTCAAGTTACTCCTGCTCATTAAAAACACATTAATTACAATGGCACAGATTTTTTTACATAATTTCAAAGTTATATATCAGTTTATTATATCAAAAAGATTGCCTATGTTGTTCGGACTGAATTATTAAGGGTATGTATGCATGAAGAAAGAATAGTTTTTTGTGCGTATGAAACAGAATGGATTTTAATAACTTTTTATTTTTTGTATTCAAGAAAATATGATTACTAGTAAATTAAAGAGTCATGGTTTGAATGTATTCTACTTGCATAGTTTTGTTTAAAAAAATAATTTTTGTCGTTGCCAAAATGTACTCGCGTGAATACGAAAGGTATCAAGTCTAAATAGACAATAAACAGGAATGAGGTAACGTGGAAATGAAAATATATTAAATCTATTAAAATTGTAATCAGGAAAAATTGTAGTTTGTTTGATTAAAAATCTCAAGCTATATTATTTAATAAAATGTAAATTGAGTCTAAAAATATATTACAAAATTAAATGGGATGCTATACTGAAAATTTTTTTTGTTATGAATTCATAATTCATGTACTTGAACGTTCATCAACTTCAGGTGGTTCAAACGAAACGCGTGGTATATTTAATGTTTGACTTGTGTGTTCAGTGTTCACATCAATATTTCGAGGAAATCGGGCTTTCAACTTTTCATCACTTTTTGGTTATGCACACGCGGCTCTGTTTACACTTCTCTTCTCTTGTCCATCATCACATCATTAATCTACTATCAATTTCATAACTGAATCTTTTAGCTGATACCAAAATGTAGGGTAGGGTACATGATTTCCTAAAGCTTTTGTCAATTAATGCATATTAATGAAGGATTCTTTCTAAACATATTATGCACGACAAGTCAAAGCGTTTACCTCTTCCAGTCCAATGAATGTTCTTTATTTCATTTTATCATCAATCCTACTCTTTGAACATGCAGATGACTTTCTTCTTCCACTTTGCTTTATGCCTTTCCTTTATAACATTATGTATTCCCTCGGCAAGGTATTCAATGGTGGTCGCCGTTTTGTATAACTTTTACCGTTAAATGCTGTACTGATACTGAAGCGCTATAAACATTATTAACTATCGGATAACGTATGTTACGATAGTTAATGCGATCAGTATCATGTCTGTTAGTTCGTTAGTTAGTTCGTTCGTTCGTCTGTCGTCCGCACGATAACTCGAGAACGACTTGACCGATCGGCACCAAATTTGGTACGCAGGTACTTCAGGTCAATAGTAATTATGGGATTGATTTTCAGCCAAATCGGTCAATCCCTTCCCCCCCCCCGGGGGAAGGGGTCATCTATTTTTTCAAGTACAACATATAGCATATGACACCTCTTTGGAAAGCTCTCGGTTCTAGGTTACATAGGTATCCGATAGTTGATTCCATCGGTTCGTCACCGTTCTAGTTGAATATGGGTTCGATAAGATTTTCTATCTAAAACTAAAGCGTCGGGATTCGTTACCCAAATCTGCGTTCTACTTGTTTCTAAGCTTTATTTGGTATCGTAAATTTGGTGCGAATTTGGGATAACCTATTTCCTAAACTTTTAATTCACTTATAACCATATAAGAACATACGATGTACTGTACTACGTATGTTCTTGCTTATGTACATTAATTGTTTGTCAAGATTACGGTTTATGCTCTCTGTCAATCATTTCAGTTCGTTTAACTGAGTTGTTTGTTTCTGATGCAATGCAAAGAGTTTAAATACTATTGCTAAGCATATGCTTTATCTTCAGCAAAACAAAATGTACTTTACGGTAGTGTGACTATACCATGTCTGTATTCTAAATCCTAGGATAAATTTTTAAGATAATAAAGTGTAAATTTGGCAGCCTCATGATTGATTGAATGCCCATGGTCAAAGTCCCATAAACGCAATGGGATAGCTCTACAAGATGCTATTTTCCTGCCAGCTAGTAATCTCCTCGCAAGGAAATCTACAAAAGTGAAATATTTTAGTATCACACAAGTATCTTTTAGACAAAATGCGAAATCTTCATTGACTTTCTTAAAATTTAAGCCTATTTAGCAGGTCAAATGCTAATACTTTAAAACAGATATGCCATGATAACACTATAGAAACAAAGTAGTAAATCAGGAGCTAAATTTTAAAAGTAAGTTACATGAAATAATTTTGACATTTAATACGTAGCTAGAAATATTTTTAAAATGAATAAAATACTTTACTTTCAAAATTTATTTAACAACTTATTAATTTTTAACAAAACACACAAACTTCCTTAAAAACAGGAGTTTTCTGGAATATGCGACTGGAAAGTTCAACTGTTGTGGTGGAAATGACCTATCAGTCTGATGAGCATTCACATATTTACTGCACAGGTTTGCGGCATGAGGTCTGCTGACTAGAGTTATCATCATGCATAACAGATTTAAGTGACAGGTTGCATCATTTTTCTGTATATATCTGCTTATTTGAAGGTTATGGAAATAATTTCGTTCCATTGTTCACTTTTTTTGAGTGGATAAAAAACAGAGCTACGTGTATAAATTAAACACTTCAAAGCCAGATGTACATACCCGTGACTCCATACAAGCAAAGGTTATCCAGTCACGCGCTTTATTTTGGACCACCTCTTTTTAATGAATGTATGTTCTAAGTTGACGCGTGTATGAAGTGTTTTTGTGTTCTTTGCCCTTGCCCGTTAACCTCACCTGATCTCAGGTATCCGACTATAATACATGCAAAAGCATGCCAAGTGTTTATCAGATATTAAAAAGGCTCACATAATTAAGTTGTCAAGGGTCGTTTTCAGTTTTCTAAAAATAAACATATTGTTTGAATATGAGAAATTGTATTAGATTGCAGTAAATAGTGTAACCAGCATTTTTAAACTCAAAATGGATAGCAAAATCGTGTATAGCAGCCAAAATACAGTACTATTTGACATCTTGAAAAATTTAAAAATTAAACCCTTTACCAATATGGCCGTATCTTTGTATGAACCATAGGGCAGGCACTTTCTCTGAGACTACTGGGCCAAATGC